>JADBJO010005613.1:0-120000 GCA_016801955.1 Conus betulinus | reverse complement strand
TTCCCCCACTATTAGATTGTTCGTCTTTGTATTTGTCTGACTTTATTCAAGTTAGAAGGCTGTGCCAGTCTTGAATAAAAGTTACTCTGTGTTAGGTTTCCTTATGGGAGCAAAGACTACCCCATTTGTTTACTGTTTAAAAAGTTTCATGTTAATAAAAGACATGTAACACCTGATTGTTTCCAAACAGATGATATGAGGCACGAGCATGAAGAGTTCCGAGAAAAAAACTGGAAACCTGCATGAAAAAAAGATCAGCCATATTTGTGAAACTCCAGCAAAACCAGGTTATGTCCAGGTAAATGAATACAAGCCCCCATTCCACGAATGGAGGCTGTTCCTGAACGTTTCAGACCATATTTACCACAACTCACAGGACGGATGAATTCTGCAGTATATCAAAATATGCTGAAGAAGACTGCTGGTGCTATGAACATTGCTCCAGAGAGTAAGTTCTGGGAAGTGTTGGTGTCTGCATGGCATGACGCTGAGGATGAATGGACACGGGCCTGTGAAGCTATGAGAGATGGACAGATCACTGTGAAAGAAGCAGACAGACTGTTTGAAGTGATAGAGAAGAATGATGACAAGTGGAGAGAGAAGTGCAAGCAGGAGATGCAGAACATGTGTGGGGATGGTCCATGTGACTGGGGGTTGATCAGAGGATGCAGCAGTTTCTGTGTCTGTCTAGGATGAAAACTCAGCGAGAAGCTGCTAGCGTCCTGTGCCGTATCAAAGAAGAAGAGTTCGGCTTCTCAGGGGATGTGGAGAACATGCGTAACTTTCAGGAAGTGGTGGGTATAGTGTGATGAAACTGTGTTTTTTTGTTTTAGTGTCTGTATCCTTTCTCACCTCTTTCCTATTGGCTGTGTAACAACTGTGATCATTAGTATTGGGGAGTAACGTGTGAAGTCATAAATATCTAACTTCCTGTACATACTGCATGCCAAGCTTAACTCTGATTTACAGACCAGGAACCCAGTCTCCACCCCTTACACCCCGTTTTCTTTATTTTTTTTCTAATTAATTCAAGTTCAGATGAACCTGCAAAGAGGAACCAAATATGCACCAAGATTTATTTTATGTTTCCTATGTAGGAAATAGATGATTATCATGTTTGTGGAAAGATAAGGCCTTGTTAGTGTCCATGGTTTGCTGTATTTTATCATTATCATTACTATTAGTGTATACCATAGTATATAAGTGTAAGGAGCCTTTTGCATGCTGTATTGGATCTCTTCTTGAGTGCACCGTGTTTGGATGAGTCATCCTGTTTACCATGGTGGTTTCAGATTTCCCATATTGAATACGCATTTTTATCCTATTGCTGCCAATAAAAAAGGCATACTGGTTTCCATTCTTTTGCTGTATTATATCATTTCAATATAATCAGCATATAGATTATAGGCATAAACAGCCATTTGCCTGCAATATGGGATCTCTTGAGTTTTTGTTTTCTTGCGGTGCAGAGTGATTGTTTAGATTACTATCTTCCAATGTTAAAATTTGACTGCAGGTAAAAACATACAGGCTGGCAATGCACAATGCAATATGTATATATAGCAATATACATTTGGACCTCATAAGAAACCCATACCAATTTACATACATGCTTGGTGTTTTGGGCCCATAAAGCCAGATTAGTTCAGACAGATTTCCCATATGGGGTCTGAACAGAAGATATGCTCAAATAGGTGATTCATTTTGACTTTTACATGTACATGATGCACTTGGACCCTTGAAAACCATACTGGTTCCCATTTCTTTCTCACATGGAGTCTGAATGATGATTCTCAAGCTATATAAGAAATCCATATTGACCAGTTGCTGTGGAGTTATTGTTTATAATAGATTCTAGGCTGAGAGGTCATTGCTGGGAGCTCATGATTCATGTTGCACCAGAAGAAGTATATTTTGTGTGATTTTTTCAGTTCTGTTTGATTTGAAAAATATAGTATGGTGTGGTATAGCATAACAGTCACTGCTGTTCATCACCGAAATGATTTGGAGCAGTGCTGTATCTTCTATGGTAGGTTTCCTAATGAAGATTTCATCAATTGTTCCATGGTGACTAGTGGGGTCGAGGAGTGCTGAGGTTGAGGATAGTGAGGAGGCAGCTCTGGGTCTGGCTGTTTATGGAAAACCAAAATTAGCAGCATGGGCATATTGCCACTGAAAGACCATGGCATATAAAGCAGGGGTGGAGGAGGTGTTGAGGGGGTAAATAATACTTGTTCATGTGTAATATTGCTAATTTTTTTGCCTATCTTGAGTGATAATTCATTTCATGTATGGGCGGTGAAAAAAAAAAATCAAAACTTATATTATAGCAATACTTATAGGAAGTCAGTGTTGGTTCACATTTTTTTTTTTGTCATGTAGGCTTTGCAAACATACCATGTTTGGGCCACAAGAAATACATGTCTGATTTGTGTTCAGCTGTTTGTCAATATTTATATCTGGTATGTGATGAGAAAGCATGGGGCATGGGAAATCCCTGACCTATTCAACTTTCAACCTGCCCTTTTATAGCCTGAGCAGCCTTTCCTCCTTGGCAGATTTGGGCTGATTTACAGGAACTGAAGGAGGACTTCATTGGAACTCAGCTATCACAACAACAAAAAACTGTGCAATTGAGAATCACACAAATTTAGTTATCGCTATTATACTATTATTCTGCAACCTTTCAAAATCACTTCCAGAATCTATTGCAGCCTTGTCAAAAAATGTTTTACAGTCGGCCTCAGTCATTTGTCCTAGGCAACTTGGAAGAAATACAGAAGCAGAGTCCTAAGTTACTCAGTCACTCGCTGACTTGAAATGAGCTGTCTCAGCATGAAATCTTGCGATGTTATGTCCGTCTACTATAAGATTATCACTTGTATGAGTTCTGCAACCAGTGAGATGATACAAATTTAGATGCCCAAGCAGTGTTTGGGTGCATTCATCAGTGCTGGCCAGTGTGCTTGGGGGTAGGCTTGAAAGTCTCAACAAAACGTTTGGTTTCACATTATTATTCTGTATGGGGGTGTGTATGCATTGTACACCTTAAGATCATTTTAAGGATAAGTTATTTCATATCATACTGTATAGCTCTGTTGTCACATTATATTTTCCCTTGTGAAATTCAGGCAGGTCATCCATGGTAGAGTATGTCATTTCAAATAGCATCTCCCTCTGTTTTCTTTCTGAACATGTTTTTGCCCATTAACTGGATTTTTCCACAGAATTTGCCAAGGACAGCTCATTTTTGGCATGAATTCTTTTAAACGTGCTAAGTGCATACTACACATCCAGGAGGTTAGCCTCTGATCTCTACTTAATAAACTTACTGGTGAGGGTAAGAATCCTGCTTTGAAGAATTTAAATGGGTTCTTTAGAAACTAATGTTTTATCCTGTAATCAATCACTTAATCCCATCATATAAGATATATATGCAGTATTCTTTGGGGCCTTTTGTTTTACAGGACTTGAGTCAGCCCATTGGGCAGCTAGAACTCTCAGTGGTAGGCACTTCAGAAGCTCTGCAGGACATTGACAGCAACTGCGTCAGCCATTTCGACAGTTTGGAAGTCAAGAGTGCAGCAAGTTTGTCAACTGGGTCAGAGAAACCATGGCTGGAGGCAAGTTTTCTTCTTGTAGCTCTGTGGGTGTGTTTGAGAAAGTGGAGGGGAGGTGTATGTCCATGTGAATGTGTGGGTTTGGGTATGCTTAAGAGAAAGAGGGGGGAGTTAGAGTGGGGAAAGTATGTGAGTGTGTGTGTGTGTGTTAATGTATGCTTTTGGTGGTGTGTGTGCATGTGTGTGTTTTGTATGTACATGTGTGTGTGTGTGTGTGTGTGTGTGTGTGTGTGTGTGTGTGTGTGTGTGTATACTCACACCTTGGTATGCAGAAGTCCTCCTCCACAGCGTTTGACAGCTATGCAGCTAAAGCCGGACCCCAAGGGTGGAGGCAAACTGGGCCATCCAGCAGAGATCGCTGGCAGTCCCCCAGGTTTTTGTTTTCTTGAGATCTGCCAGGCTCACACTCATCTCTCATCATTAAGGGGACAGTCCTGGAGGACATGTGCTGGTGTCTGGTCGGCTTGTCCACAGGGATGCAGGGCTGAGTCTGTGGCTCCCAACCTCTTGAAGTGGGTGCGCAGGTCATAATGCTCTGGCCAGGCTCACACTCATCTCTCATCATTAAGGGGACAGTCCTGGAGGACATGTGCTGGTGTCTGGTCGGCTTGTCCACAGGGGATGCAGGGCTGAGTCTGTGGCTCCCAACCTCTTGAAGTGGGTGCGCAGGTCATAATGCTCAGTGCGCAAGCAGAAAATGATTGTTTGGTGTTTCCTGTCCAGTGTGTGGATGGGGTTTTGGTGTGCCTCATAGCCTAGGTTCATTTTAGTCCAGTCAGCTCTGAAGGTACCACGTAGGAGTGACTTAACTTCCTCATATGTGGTAGGGGGAGCTGGCTGGGGAAGCTGGCTTCTGGCTTCACTAATCGGTCAGCATGCCCGTTCCAGGGAGAGACCAACATGGGCGGGGACCCACTGGAGGGAATTGAAGCTTTTGGGGTTAAAGTGGCAAGAGAGGCCATAAGGGATTGGATCAGAGGGTGAGGATTGGGGGAGTCGAGGGCCTGGAGAGTGGACATGGAATCAGTGAAGATGGTGATGCTGGTGAGGGACTTCCATAGGAGGACAGGAAGTCTGCCGCTTCTTTGATAGCTTGGGTTTTGGCTCTGAAATTGGTACAGAGCTTTCCTCCAGGGACCGCAATGTTCCTGAAGTCTCCATCAGGAAATCTGACATGTACTCCACAGCCTCCATTGTGTGCGACTTCCTCAGCCGATCCGTTTGTGTAGATATGGGTCCAGGAACTGGAACTGTATGTATCTTCAATCATGACCTGAGCTAGAGCTTTGAAAACTGGAGGTGCTGATATCTGTTGGTGAGTCCGGGAACACCGAGACTGATGGAGGCCTCCATCTCTTGGTCAAGCTTCCAGTCAGGCATGACGAGAACTTTGCAGGCGGTACCTTCTCTTTGAAGGATGTCAGTATGCTGGTCTCTCAGGGCCTTGTACTGATGGTTGGGGCTCTGGCGTTTGAGGCGATTCTTGATGGGCTGTAAGAGTTTTTGATGGAGGGGGTGTGAGGTGAGGCGACGTAGTTGCCTCAAGGCATTTAAGTCGCATCTTCTTCCAGCAGCTTAAAGTTGGCAGTCTTCTCCATCTCATGGATGGGGTAGTAGTCTCATGGCTCCGAGGATGACTCAAATGCTCATGTTTTGGACTTTATCAAGCCTAAACTTGTTTGTTTTGGAGGCAGTTCCCCAGGAGGCTGAGGCATACGCCATGGTGGGTCTGACTGCTCCTTGTTCCCTCCAGCTTCTTTAGTAGGGCTAGCTTGCGGATCCTCTTCTATCCATCTCTTCAGTCTGAGGTTTCCAGGTTAGGTGGACATCAAGCTGTGGTAAAGTCTTTTCTGGAGCCACAGTTTGCCTTTCTTGTTCGCCATGAAGAGAGAAGAGTGTATGGGTGGTCTTGGTGGAGTTAAGTTTTTGGCCCCAGGTGTCTACCTATGCGCGATGTTGTTGACAGCTTCCTACATTCTGTAGGTGGCTGTGCTGGTATGTTCAGAAGATGTCACTGCCAGAGCGTCTGCGTGTAGACTGTTGGAGGTGTGCTTGGGGATGCTAGATGAACACAGAAACGGTATTGGGGAGAGCACACTACCCTTGGGGACACCCTCTCTCAGCTTGACCTTCCTGCTGTGGAAGGCGTCCAGTTTGACTCTTGCAGTTATGCAGAAAAGATAGTGATGGATCCACTTATACATGTTACCACGCATTCTGGCTCGAAGAAGTTTCAGTATGAGTCCCTCCTTCCATACTATATCAAAAGCTTGAGACAAATCGAAGAAAACAGCAAGGGTTTTATTCTTCTTCTGTAAGGAGTTCTCAGTGTCCTGGACTAGGAGGGTGAGTTAATCTTCTGTGTTGCAGAATTTCTGTAACTGGTTTGGGTGAGAGAGAGGATGTTATGTGCCTTCAGGAAGTGGGTCAGTCAGCGCTTGACCATTTTTTCCGTCAGCTTGCCTACAGTGTTTAGGAGGCTGATGGGGTAGTAGCTGCTAGGGTCTGTTTTGTTTTTCCCCTTCTTCAGGATTGGGATGATCACGGCTTCCTTCCAAATCGGGGGCACGACTCCTGTTCTCCAGCTTTGGTTGAAGATCTGAAGCAGGACTTGTCTCGAGACAAGGCCTAGGTGCTTCAGCATGTCGCCAGTAACGCCATCAAGCCTGGGGGCTTTCTTTCACTTCAGCTTGCTGATGCTTTGTTTGAGCTCCTTCATGTTGAGGGCATCCTCCACGCAGCTGTCGTCTGCTCCGGTTGGGTCTGAGAACAAGAGATGAGTTTTTCGTCACGAACCTGCTTGATGCCATCTCTAGGCGTGTGGAGTGTACTGACTTCTGTGTACAGCTCTGCAAAAGTGTTGGCTGCTGCTTTTCCTGTCTTGAGCTGTTGGTTTTGGTCTGTGACTGTTTTTTTCTCTGCTTGGGTTGTCTGGTATGTAGAAGTGAATTTGTAGATCATTTAAGTCAACAGGTTGATCTTCAGCTCCTGTGGGCATCTGGGCACAAGCAGCATCTGGAGCTTCACAGGCTGGAACTCCTTACAGACAGCCCAAGGCAAAGTCCATGTGTAGAATATCATCTTATTAATTTGTTACTAACTACTACACCTTATGAGCAGAGAGACATTTAATCAAAAACTGTTTGTCTTTTGCAGACGGTATGAAGGAACTGAAAGTGTTTGTTGACCTGGCTCTCAACTATGTTGGGGATGACCCTAGAGAAATGGATAAAATCCGGAATCTTCGTGCTGTCATCACAGGCTATGCTCCCCTCATCTTTCAGTCCAGCAGCCAGGCAACTTTTCTTGAGCGATGCTGTGAAGTGGCAAGAAACATCCGGGCTGACAAGGATCTTCCAGCAAAGCTTGTAAGTGTGAACTGTCTACTTGTTTTGATTTGTTTGTTATTTTGTATTTACAGATGATTGTTTTCTCTAATTTTCTTTTTCAATTCTTTCATGTGTTTTCTTGTAGACTCGATTGTTCTAGCCAAGTGTGCATCACATTTGCTAGGAACAGGCACATACTACACAATAGTGGCTGGTTTCTTTAATTAGAAATGGCAATGACTTGCATATGTTGAAATTATTGTTTTGTTCTTTGATTCCTTTTCTGCTTTGTTCTTTGACTCTTTCTCTTTACAGGCATGTTTGCAGTGTCTGAGCTTTTTTTCTTAACTCATTTTGACTATTTGTCGTAAAGACACCACCACTATCACCACTCCAAAAAGAGGAAAAAAAAGACAATTGGAAAAAAGTGTCAGTTTCACAAATATGTCATTTTTTTCCTTTTAACATTAGCTTTGTTACAGCACCACCTTGTTATCATGGATACCCTTGCTTTATCAATGTTCATTGATGTATTTGGATGTCTGAAGAATTATTTATGGTGACTTTGGAGGTCTAGAATATTGTTTGGGATGCATTTGGAATTATGTAAAAGTGGGGGTTTTTTTTGCATATGAAGATGTTTCTTAGCAGTATTTGGTGTATCATTGCTGCATTTGGGTATCTACATAGGGTTTTAGTGCATTTGAATGCTGGAACATTGGTCCGTTTTAGAATCTGATAGGTCTGGGTTAGAAGGGAAAGAGGAGGAGGATGTTGAAGGTGTGTTACAGGAACTCCAATTTCTTTTTTCCTCCAGCGAAAAAAGCGGGTAGAATTGGTTTAGAACTTGCTTTTATTTGTGTCTTCCACAAAATGATAGTTCTCTCTTTCCCCACTTTCTTTAATGCCCTTGAAATGGAGCCCCCACCCCCACCTCCATCCTTCTCCATCACTTTGCGCAGTCTCTTTTCCCCCTTCAGTTCCCCAAACTGCACTGCCCACCCCCTTGTCACCTCATAGTAATCTGTGTCCTTTTCAGTCTGTATGGTAAAAGTTACTCTTTGTACCTCCGCTCCCGACTTCCACTTGTTAATCCACACTCCATCCCCCATTTTTTTTTCTTTTTGATACTGGATTGCCATTTAATGACGGTTTAGGCTCTTGAAAAGTTCTGGAACTTCCCTCCTTTGTGATGTGATCCACTTATGTGTTATGATGAGGTTTTTTTTTTTGCTTATGAGGATTGGAAGATGTTCGTTTTGTGAACTTTGGGTACCAGAATGTATTTTTTTTTTTAGTGTTTTGGGTATGAGAGGATTCTTATGGTGTATCTTGGATATACAAATGTATGTCTTTTAGTTTGGGGATGTATGACTACTTATCATACTACAGTATACTACAATCGATATGACTACTTACCATACTACAGTATACAACAATCAACAGAATGCCAGACTTGTAACCCTGGTGATGTTGAGGTTGCGGGTTCAAATATCTGCCAGGTTTTTTGATACTGGAGGATTTTTCCCTTGGATTGATGTTGGTTCTAACCGTATTTCCCCAAAGTCCTTTGAATGAGATCATAAACTGAAGTTCTGTGTGGGAACATACGCTTATATTTCAGACACATGCAAAATCCCATCAGCAACTTTCGGAAGAGAAGGCAAGTTTGGCTGGTGGTATCGATGACAAAACCATAGCATGTACCCATGTGAAAAATCAGAAGAATGAAGGAAGAAAAAAACTAATATCTGACTGAATTACATGGAAAATGATCGAACGTAATGCCAGCAGGCAGCTATTCATTTTGCTCTACCCAGGTAGGTAGCCTGTTGTGTAAATGAGAGGATGGATTGTAAAGCTGTTAGAACTTAGACTCTTATTGAGGATAGGCACTATAAATAATAATAATGATGATAGTATCTCTTGTTTGATATAAGAATATGTTTTGCATTATTTGGTAGTAAGAAATTTTATTAGTGGTGCATTTGGGTGTCTCAAGATGTCTTTACACATTTCGATAATTCTTTACTATCATGCACAGCACTGTCTATGTCTGCATGTCTGTTTATTTATCTATCTGTCCATCTGTCCATCCATCCATCTTGTCTGTCTGTCTGTCTGTCTATCTACCTAACTGCATCTGTATCCAGATAGATCAGTATTCAGATTGGTAGACAGATAAACAGGAAGATAATTTTTCCATAGATAAACAGACAGTTATGCCAGGTACTGACAGGCTCAGACAGCACATGAACTTGTGAGCTTTTTGGGTTTTCTCTTAGAGTTGCATGAAGGTAAGGGCTCACCATTTACTACTCTTCTGAACACTTTAAAGTGTCACAATGCTCACTTTTGTTACTATTTATGGATTTTGCCTATGTTCATTATTGAGTGTAAGGCAAAAGAGACTGTGTAAGTGATACTGGGTGTAACAAAACTGAATCTTGGGCATACACTTTCACATGCATGAAAAGAAATAGGGATGCAAATGTGAACTATACAATGGAACTTATGTGAAAAGTAAGTATGTGAAGAAACGATTAACCAATCAAATTCTAACATAAATTGATACATTGATTTGAGCATGCAACCCTACTACTCACAGAAAACACCCACAAACACTCTCATATATGTACACACACACACACACACACACACACACACACACACACACACACACACACTCACATATGCTCACACACTTGTGCACAAAGAAACAATCAAATGCCTACATGAAAATGAATACATGAGTGTTAGCGTGTAGCCCCCCCCCCCCCTCCCCCCCCCCCCCCCCCCCCCCCCCCACACACACACACACACACACACACACACACTCGCACACAAGCACATATACATGCAAGCATGCACATGCACAAAATATCCATGTGTCCATCCATCTGTCCAATCAAACTGAACAGAGAATCAACTACAGAAAGGTGTGACAGAGGGCCTCTGTGTGAGCAGGAAAGTACAGTGTCCCTGGTGCAGTGGTTTGACTCTCTATCCACAAGTTCCATGGGGCAGTGGAAAAGACAGCCATGACCAGGTGGACAGCATTACCAGCAGAGGTATCCTCAAGGTTGGCCGACTTCAGCAGCCAGCACATACAGGAAGGGTAAGACTGACTGACATATATTTTTGTGTGTCAATGTGAATAGTGTGTGTGTGTGTGTGTGTGTGTGTGTGTGTGTGTGTGGTCAAGTCAAAATGATCTTTATTGAGAGTTGAAAAAGAAGCTGCCAAGTTTTTTTTTACATCCTGCCCTCATTAAAAGTAGGTACTCCAAAGTGATTTTTAATGTGTTTTTGACTGTTGTTTTCAATAGGTCAAGGTTATAGAACAACTTAAAACTAAGAAAATCATGTAAAATTTATAGCTGTAGCTTGATTAGGAGTGTAGTTATGATTTTTTAAAATATTTAATTTCTTTACGTAGTCGGAAATCCCCTTAAGGGCCATGTTTGGAGGCCTGTAACTCGACCATTTGGCAAGTGACATGTCTGAAACTATGGATGATTGATGTCAACTACTTGTAATATACACTGAATGTTTTTCAGACCTGAGGCTCTTACAGAGTCTGACTACCACACTCCTAAAAATGCCAAAATCTTCATTCTGACTTTTTTCCCCCATATTGGCAACCAAAACAAGTTATAAAATGACACATCTCTGCTTTCAGTTGACATACAAGCATGTAACTTATATCAAAATGATCATGATTACAAGATCTATCCAATAAGAAGACATTTAAGCATGTCAGCACAATTATACACCCCCATCCCACCTCCACCCCCCCCCCCTTTTACCTAACTTCTTGCTTGCCATATAAACATTACGTATACAAATTAAATATCTCTGCTTGGCATGATTTTATGAAGACATATGATTGACATTTGTATCAAAAGTAATGCTCAGAAGATTAAAAAGCAAGAAATTTTGCCTACCCCACCTCCCCCATCCCCTCCTTTCCCACCTCCTTTCCTCCACTCCATCCTAATTCTCCAGTGCCTTTGCTTTCCATATATTAGTGAAACTTATATATATGATTGCCAAGAAATACTGAATATAGCAATGTCATTACAAAATAAATACACTCATCCCTTTAGTTTTTACCCTGGCCCCTCACCCATTGCCAGCAGGAACTGAACAGACAAACTTAAAGGTTTACTTAATTATAGTTGAAAGCCTGAAGAATTGCTCCTCTTTCTAATTGGCATACATTTTCAGAATTGATAAATATCCCGACAAGCACAGTGTAGAAAACCAAAGGAAGGGATAGGAGTGAGATGTGTATATGCTGGCCAAGGCTCACAGCTAATCAGTAAACAGTGCCCAACTTTCAACACACGCTGACACACAATCACCATCAAACGTACAAAAGACAGTGTATGGAAATGAAAGATGAATAACAGATTTTGTCTTATATATTTTCATTTTTGATTAATTTACAAACATTCGGAGAAAATAACGGTCAAATGTGGGTTAACAGCCCACTGGCTCTTTCTTAGTCATGGAGAGAAAGTTTGTGTAGAACTGGCCATTGTGACAGTGTATGTTAACCAGAAGAAGGCCCACTGTAGTAGATGCTAACCGTACAGTTTGGAGCACCTGAAAAAAAAAGTAATAAATAAATTGAGTTAGGGTTGTCATTAATTGTTAAATCATGATGATAGCTAATCCATTCTATTCAGTCACACACACACACACACACACACACACACACACACACACACACACACAACATACATATCACCATAACCGCCGATGACAATGGAGTGCATGAGTCAAGTGTTTTAGAATCGCAGCTTGGTTCATTTAATAAAGGAAATACAGGCACAAAATTAATATTCTGTACAAAGCTTAAATAAATGTTTTCGAACCGCCCAAAAAACGTGGACAAAACGAATCACAAGACAAAACGCATGTGTTTTGTCTTGAGATTCGTTTGTCAACGTTTTTTTGGCGGTTCACAAACATTTATCTAATATTTGTTTAGATTTCTGCCTGCAGTCATCTCACTTTGCAACTAGATCTAATAGCCTATTCTGTATGTTTTCCTACTGCAACTGTGCTAGTTTCAGTTGTTCATTCGACATAAGGCCTCAAAAGCGTCGTTGGGCACAGTCACATGACCTATTAAAATTTGATATTTAAGTCGAACAGGAAAGATCTGGTTTTAAAAAATCGACAGAAAATAAACTTGAAGTCATACAAACTACACCTGTAACATATCCATAAAATCTAAGCAGGAGTTTTAATTTGGTGTAAAATACTAAACACATACTCCTCTCATCAGCATGACCCCACCATTACCCCAGTCTGATGTTTCGGTCGTCAAACAAAAACAAAGTAATCGTCAAAATATATGACCAGTAATATAGTTAAATCGTGATGTTAAACTGTCAGAAAAGGTTGCAACTTACTATTCAAAATTAATAGCTGGAACTGCGTGGTTTGAAGACGACTTGTCGATATTTGATAGATTCCGTTGAGTATTTACGGTCGCATGCCGTCTTGTACTTTCCGCCATTTCAATTTTCGAGTCGACGTCGAAGCTGCACCATGGCTTGTTTTGTAGCTTTGCACTCCACGGCATTTGAAACGGACAAACTAAAAATTTCTACTCAACTGTTCTTTAAACCCTGAAGATTTGCGTGAGTGTAAAAGTGTAAATGTCGCTCTCGGTTTTATTCCGGAAATTTTACATGAAAAATTTTAAAACGGTTTTTCACTCTGAATTTTCTGTTGAATGCCTACACTTTGCACTCGAAACGTTGCGCAATGACTCTTCTTCCTGTTTGGCATACTATTTTTAAAACTACTAATAGTGCCACCCGAGCGCATAGCAGACGACCAAAGGCAGTGATCGGAGCGAGACATGCACATGGCGGCCGACGCTTGCGGCTACTCAGTAACAGCGCAAACTTTCAACACACGCTTACGCATACTCACCACCAAAAATACAAAAGACAATGTATGGAAATGAAAGATAAATAACGCGTTTTGTCAGGTGTACTTTTATTTCTTGATTTATCAATAAATATTTGTAGAAAATAACAGTTGAATGTGGGCCAACAGCACACTGCCTCTTAGTCATAGAAAGAAGGTTTGGAGTACCTATAAAAAAAAAAAGAAAACAAATATAGTATACAGCAAGGAAGATTATGAACAACATTTTCAAATGTACACAACTTCAAACATGCAGATATGTACATTACTCACGTTATCACATATGAAATAATAAGAAACAGTTGTTGGAACATCTATTTCAAATGCAGTTAGAGAGAGAGAGAGGAGGGGTGACTTATAATTGTTGCATAGAGTTTGCATCAGATGCCTTTTTTTTTTTAGAGCTTTTTTTAAATGCCTGTTTCACAGAATATGATTTTAAAAAGGAAGACAAATGATTCCATTTGGTCCTTCCAGAGTATACAAAACTTGATTTATAAAGATAACTTACATGCAGTACTTCTGGCCAGAAATGATAGGCAGTTAACATACAAGAACATGCAGTCATAGATCAATAAATTGTCTGTGACAACCATATTCAGGAGAACTATAACAACAATAGTAAATCATAATCTAACCACAAGTTCAACAGAGACCATGAAATTCTTCATCAAACAAGTTGTCAGCAGAAGATACTAGGCCCTTTTGCTCCCTGACAGAAAAGAAAGCAAAATCTCATCTAGAAAAACAAAGTTAGAAAAGAAAGTGCCTTAGATAAAGCAGACAACAATAGTTTCAAATATGCAAAGAGAGACGGACAGACGGACAGAGAGAGAGAAGTTAATCATATGAAAAATAAATTTGAACCGAAATATCAATTTTGCACAAAGTCAAAAACCTATTAATGCAGTATAATGCAGTTGAGAATGTGAACGCATACAATATTGGGGCTGCAAGATACGCATACAATATTGGGGCTGCAAGATACGATAACAAAACTGATGATTTAACCCTGTGCCTACCGCATGACTGTGTGCTATATGACTATGTGAATACCATGCCAAGAGAGGTAACTCTGCAACACATACACACTTGCCATAGAGAAATCTCATTAAAAAAATGTTTTTAACTTGTGTATTCTATAAAAATAATGAAAACAAATTCAAAGACATCACATCATCCAAAACAGCCATTTTTCCCCCATATATAGTGAACTGGTACATGAGGAAAAAAGAAACACGAACAGACTAACTCTGCTTCAGTGTTCTCGGTGCTAAAACAGTTTTCCCTAAATTCGCTGTACCCACAGAATGTCATGGATTAGGAGCACAGAGTGATTTTCCAAGTCTAAACAAAGTACTGAAGCCTTCAGGAACAAAATAAAGTCATTCTTTATGGTCTGCACACCAAACTTCAGCAGTTTTGTGAAAACCGAAGTCATCACATACAAGAAGATTCATCTTCTAACTACTGAGGGGAAAAAAAGCAGGGAACAGGTTACTGAATACTGGACTTTAGATTGTGATGGAATTCAGCAAAAATTTTCTTTTACACAAGTGCACTGAGCAGTCCCCCCCCCCTCCCGACACACACATACACACTTGTCTGTGGTGATGATATACCTCTTGTCCATCTCCTCTTTGCTTTTGATGAAGTTTTTATTTTAGGCCAGAGTTTATGTTCATCCTTTTCTGCTTGCTTTGTGCAGCAAATAAATTTGTTTCTTGTTAAAAGTCTGCCAATATTTTTCTAAAATCAAAAGACTAAAGGTGACACTCCCACAGGCAAATCATGGGACACAACCACTGACTGATCCAGTTTCCTGGCTATCAAAACAAGGGAAACTTTTGGGGGACTTCACTTCTTGTAGCCAACCACTGTAGTCAACAATTAAAGAATCTCTAGCAAGTTTGGTTTTTTGAATGTTCTTTTTGGTTGGGGGGCTGGGCCCAGCAGCAATGGGCTATTCAACAACGTCGTTATCATCGCCCAAATCATTATCGATTCGGGCCTCGAAATTAGTCACCAGTTGATCTTTATTTACAACTAGGTCAAGATCGACGTCCAAATCGTCTCGCTTCAAATCTTCTTCAAGAGTGTAGCCGGCAAATATGCTCTCTTCATTAATATCACTTAAGAAAATGAATTCTGCAAGTTGCATAGTTACTTGATCCGCCATTTTCCCTGAAAATCTTCGCGAAAAAAAGCCGAACTTTGCAAATTCACAACAGCGAAACTACTCCACCAAAAGTCATGCAACAAAAAACAAAAATGGCATCCAGAAACTATCATACCAGAAGACTCTTCTGTCGCGATTGCATTCTGGAATATGCGATGGCGAAAGTGAAAGTCGTTGACCTAGTATTCAGCGGTCGATCGTGGTTGATCGGTATTCAGACAGAGGAAATCCATGGTTGATCTGATAGGCATTGGGTTAAACAGGACAGTAAGGTATGCTATATTGGTCTGGGAGCAAATGCGTGCTCGCTCATTCACAAAGACTCATTTACACATGTAGACGTGTGCATGAACATGTGTGCATCATGCATACGTGCACACACATGCACACCACACATACACACACATGCACACCACACATACACACTACACACACATACACACATGCACACCATATACGCAGACACACCACACACACACACACACACACACACACAGACACACACACACATGTGCATGTACACAAGTGTTCAACCATTCTTCCACATGCATACATTTGCACGTGCAAATGTAATCACCTAACATTAGTAACACAACTAATGGTAAAACGAAGGACTGTATTGAAGATTATTAGTTATTTTGGGGGTGGATAATGAAGCACTGACTGTTGATTCAGTAACAGATGTGAAGTGGCTTGAAGTAAGTGTTCAGCATAGGGGTGAAAGAGTGGGATGTCTTTTCTCTTCCGTGGTGTGGGGGGCTAAAAGAGTATCGGTCATCAGGAGGGACATTATGGTTTTCATGAAAAACAGCGTTATGTGGTATGTTAGACAAGGTTGGAAAGGTATAAGTGTGATTTTTGTAGGTTGATAATCCTAAAGTGCCTTCTGGAGGGTACGCTGTGGGGGGTAAAGTGGAGTAATGACCAAATGAGGGAATTGGAGGAAAGGCTTCTGATGTTACTTGATAATAAGAGCGTTCATGACAGGGCTCAGATGTATCCTTTTTTGCATGTCTTCAGAACGTTTTAGATTTGGGAAGGGAGCATGGAAAAGCATGGAAAATTTTCAGAACGAGGGAGATTGTGCCACAGCAGTTTTAGATCAAGTGCATGTCTGGCGGTGCCTCTCGCATTGGGATGGGTTGTGCCACTGTATAAGCTTGGATCTGAAGGAAAATGGAGAAAGTGTGTGTGTATGTGTGTGTGTGTGTGTGTGTGTGTGTGTGTGTGGTGTTTTACGTGCATGGGTGTGTGAGTGTGAAAGGATACATATTTATATAAGATAGTAAGACGGCACATGTATACATGCATCTGTCTCTGCATATCATCAACAGCATCTGTTATGCTGCTGCTGGTAGGGTCCTACTTTAAGCAGTTAATATGTGTATCATTGGCGAGAGCTGAGTTTTTTTTAACAAATTCTTTTTTTATGCAGACTGAGCATGGATGATGGGCCTAACTGAACAGGTGTCTGACATCGAAAAGTTTGAGAGTGAGCAGTGATGTGTTATAGGAGGCTGTACTGACATGATCTGCTTTGTTGGCAGGATCAAGATCTGAACTGTCACTGAGCTCAGCATCAGTCATTTTGGCGAATCAGGGCCTATATTGAGAGAGTCTGTGATGTTGACAGGGTCTGGGTGTGAGCGATGTGATGTGTTTGGAGGTGGCAGCAGAAGGTGAAGAGGAGGAAGACGCAAGTCGTACTTACAGCTACCAGGACCTGCTGGATCTACAGAGCAGACTGATGCTGGTGGTGGGACCAGAAGACCAGGATAGGACCAGTGTTGACAGGTTCATCTCGGTGAGTTTAAAACCTGTCAGCCGTTTCTTGCAGACAACCATTGAAGTGAATGACAGAGCACCCCTGCCTACAGAACATGCTTACAAGCACTTTTTCCTCAAATTTTGAAACAGCGCTTTTAACACATCAGTTAGTGTTGCACCTTTGGAAACATTTTTCGATCAGCCATAGCATGCATGATATCATGATCTTTTAATAAACGGAGAAAACATGGGATAGTGTAGCCTCTTAAATGAAAGTTGGGGGGAAGGGAGGCCATCACACACTACAGCCAGTACAGTGAAGTCATAGTGCCCTATTGGTCAGACAACACAACAGATATTCAGTGGAAAGGTTTGCTGCAGGTGGATGTGTTTCACTTTCTGGCATTGCCTAACTAATCCCGACCAACTTCATTTATATCAGTACAGTGACTCTGTGAAAATTTTGTGTTCTTTAACTTAGGATCCCTAGGTTAGCCCCTGAAACAACAACAAAGAATCAAATTTTTCTCTTGAACAATGTTTAGTATATGGGTCTTTCACACATCAAAAGACTTTGTAGTTAAAAATGATTGCAATCTTACTTTGATAACTTCTCTTTATGACTGTCACCCTCTTTTTCAATGTAAGAATTGTTCTTTTCATGGAAGATTTCCTTGATGTTTTAAACAAAATTGCTTGCTTTGAGCCTTTAAGATGTCCAACCATGTACATTCAGCAGTTTCTAAGGGGGAGATATTTAGAACTGCAGAGTGATGAAGATTGTCTACTTTGGATATGGCAGTCTGTGATGATGTGCTCAGCCACAAAGGTGATTGAGTTTCTTCATTTTTTCATCACTTGTTCATGCATGAACTAGGTAAACATGAGGTTGTTGGGTATAGTGAAGGATAGATGATCATATGAAAATTGGTCAGGAATGGGGCATGGTTAATGATTGGGGCCTGCTATTAACTCTCTTCTACCACCAAGGTTTTCTGCTGCATGCTTCCCGTTGGAAACCAAGTAATTCTTAAACATTGTGAAAATTTTCACTTGCTTTCATTAGAAAATAAAAAGAAATTGAGTAATGCATGAATTTGCATGCAGTTTTGTGTTCATGTGCAGAAATGAATGAATAAAAGTCTGAATTGAAAATAAATTGGATATGAGTTTTGTAATGTTGTCTATTTCAAAATCTTTCGGCCAGTGATCAAAATCATACGCACACACAGATGGATCGCTGTTACTTGCATCTTTGTCCTCGGAATAACCCAAAAGATCCCTGTAACCAACATTAGATTCAAAGTTCTGTCACTTCACGATCTGTTTTGATGTTTTTAAGTTTACTTTTACCAATTCTTCAGAAGTAAAACCCTTAAAGGTTTCATTGTCACTGTCTCCATCTTGTAGGAGCTCTCGCTACAAGTTTTTGTTCAGTTTCATTGCAAAAATGCCAAAAAAATATGACTTTTTCTTCGGTTTAAACCAAAAAAATCCGCCATTTGCAATGCCAGTCCATCCGGAATCGACTGCGCATGTGTGTATTAATGGAAAGTGTGATGTAAGTTGCAAAAGAAGGGATGGTAGGGAGAGACTGGAATAGCTGCAGGCCTCGGTGGTTGTGCCCGCCATGGTTCCTGTGTATAGCAGAGATCGTCGGTGGTTCTACCTGCAGACGGTAGTAGGAGAGTTAAGGACTGGTGATGATCAGTACTAAACACAATTATGCAGGAGCATCGGTTACTAGCTTGGTAGAAACTAAAAAGTAAGTTCACTTTCGATTAAGCAGATAATCATTGACCAGAAATTGTATGTGTGTGTGTTGTGTGTGTGTGCAGGTGATGGACAGTGTGGTCCGATTGGTCAGAACGTACCTTCAGTTGTGTGAGAGTGGCTGCCTGCTCTTTCTCAACTGGATGGTCAAATTTTTCTTTGATCAAAGCCGTGGAATCTGCTGCATCACTGAATTTCTCCACGAGGGCAACATCCGAAGCCTGAAGGGTGTGCAGGATGTACAGCAGGCACAGACACTGGAATACTACATGGCTATGGTAATGCAGCCTGGTCTAGCATGGAAGGAGGGAGAGAGAGAGAGATATGGAGAGAGAGAGAATGAGGGAGGGAGTGGAAGAGAGTGAATAAACTGCATGATGAAGAAAACAGGATGTGCTATAATATGGTATGGTTACCATGTTTTGATTCCAATATTCATTTTCATTTATAAGGAGAAGTAGTTTTGGAATTGAACAATGATTTCTGTTGGAACTACAAGTCATGGTCCTTGTTACTGCTACTCATTCATTCTCTTCATGCATGTGAAACAACCAAAGAGCAGATTCTGTGTAGAGTCTATATGAAATGAAACGTAAGTAAGTATGTGTATTGCAGGTGGCACATTTCCTGGACAGCAGCTATGACAACTGGCAGAGCTATGTGGCCCAGACACGCAAGAAGTATGAGGGTCTCAATGTGTTCACCATGGACCAGTTGGTCTTCTTCCAAGAGCAGCTAGCTGTCAAGGAATGCAAGGACATCTCTGCACAGGTCTTTCCTCTTCTCTCTCTGCTGAATGTGGACTGTTCTGCTGAAAGACTGAAGACAGCTGTTCAGCAAGGTTAGTGCTGGCTTCAGTTCAGGTCATGTGTTTTCTGTTGTAAGGGCTGTAGTTGTATTCTTCTAGCCCCTCAGGAACATCTCCTTGGTTTCAGGTATTCTATGAAACAGGTTTGTTTGGAGTTACCTAGCTGCAAGATCTTCTGAATGTGGGAATTTATTTGGGCCACATACATCAGCATTGAGATAATTTTTTAGCCAAAAATTCAAAATTTGCTTTGATCAAAATGTGTAAAGGAAACTGATCTGTGACTGATGGTCAAGTGAAGTTAGCTGAAGAGAAAGATGCTGAAGGAACAATTTCATCAAGATGTCACTGCATGCAGACTAGCCCATATACGCTACGTCACATCTGCAAAGTTTTTTTTTTTTTTTTTTTTTTTTTTTTGCTGTCCCATCTCCCTGTGCCACCTCAGTGGCAGTGCATCCATGCAGTGCTCTCATTCCGAAACCCCATCCAGAGCCACAGCCTGGTCAGTCCTGCCGCAGCCCTGGCACTGGCAATCCACAGGGAGCAGTCACTGTCAAGTCGTTAAGAGGACCACCGGAGGAGACGCTGCACTGCTGCCGAGTCACTTCGGTGGTGTTCAGTGGCGCATGTTCTGATACAACATATGTAGCACACAACCTACTAAGCCCACTACCGATTACAATAATGCTTAGTCACAGAGCTGGCGTGAGTAAGCTCTCCCTTTAGAGGGCTCCACCATGTCCATCCAAAGACAGCCCTCATGGACTTGCCAATACCGGTGACTCCAACGGAACCAAACAAAATCCAGAGACGTGGAGTAGACATCGAAACTGATGTCACCTTGAGAGCAGGGCATGAAGGGCCACAGAATTTGAGACTTTTTTCATGCCGATCGATGAGAGTGAGGATGATGAAGATGATGCTACAGATTTCTATTTCAATCTGAGACTGCATGACAGGGCTGCACTCTATGCTTCCTGTCAGAATACATCCTGGCATCAACCAGGCCCAAGAGATACAGACATATGCAGTGTTGGTCAAGAAATTTGAGCAACACTCTCAGAAACGCATCCATTACTTGGATGAAATTCAACTGTATGGTTCCAGTCTTCCCAACGGAGCCCATAGCAAACTCAGCTCTGGGTAGGAACCAGTCGGGGAAAAGAAAAATCGCACATGACTCTTATGGGAATCAAACCCACAATATGGAAGTCTGGGATGCTAATCACTTCACCACAGTGGCTGGTCACACTTCTGCTAAGTTTATGAGACCACGCTGCTTATGATTTTAAAGCTGATGGATAAATGAATTTAATGACTAAGATGAGAGAATTTAAGAAGAGGGTCTCAGTATACTGTACCATAGGAAAGAGCAGGAAATTAATTCACAGTATTGTGTATATCACATTCTGATATCTTCATGCACACATTTAAATACACACATATATGGTGTAACACACATGCGCGCACACCCACACGCACACACCAACACACACACCCATGCACACACACACACACACACACACACACACACACACACACACACACACACACACATACACTGTTACGGATGGAATGAGTGGTGTCTGCGGGTATCTGACTGTCTGACTCACACACAGAAATTATGGATGCATGCACGACTTTTCCAAATCACATACACACACACCACTCACCTGAACATTGACAGCCAGGCAACACTTTTTCTGTTTTATGCTGCCTGAGTCATCAGACAAACATATATAATAAATGCAAAATCATAAATAGTCGGCACGCCAACCACAAGGCGTACACACAAACTATATGTATATACTAATATTTCAAATACGCCAAACAGGGCGCATGACACAAAATATATCTATATTTAATTCACTATCTACTGTCGCTGCTGGTTCCAAAGATGATGAAGGCGGCCACAACGACGACGAAACGATGAAGAGGACGAAGGTGACATGAAGATGAAGACGACAAGGTCTATGGCGTCAAGTCTGACACAGAACTTGCAGAACGTCAGAGCTGTGGCTCAAAGAAAAAAAAAAACACTAGCACTCACAGTGTCTCTGCCAGCGACAGGGTGACAGTCTCACACAGGAGCTGTGGCTCACACACACACACACAGAAGCACAGAACGCAGCGACGGCCTCGCCAACAGGTCGCTGGTTCAAAAACTTGGGAGCGGCGCTCTGGCTTGGTAGCAGCGGCGTCTCCAGCCCAACTGGCTCGGCGGGTAGTCGGTCCCGGCGCAGTGGCAGGCAGGGTAGATTGTCGGCACTCAGGCCGACCTCTCCACACCATCACACGGTGGAGAAGGGGGGGGTAGACACAACTACGAACCCCTGAGCCTCAAACGTGGCAGCCAGTCCCCCTCAGTCCAGGGAACACATCTACCTGGGGGGAACTGATTAACTACCTTAATTATCATGGGTACCACTCATTGCAATCACACAACTACATTCATATTCATTAGCCACATCATATTCCACTTGAGACAAAACATCAGCATATTCCTTCTTCAACACAAGATTCCTTTTTTCCGGAATCATAATACTACATTCCCTTTTCCGGAATCACAGCACTACACAGGAAAGGATTCAATATAAACCTTTCAGAATCTAGTTTTCCAAATTGGGGAAAGGATCCCTGCTTAGACCCTCTTCAGTAACCATGATACAATTCATTACACACACTTAATGATTACTTTTCATCAAACTATAAATGTCTTTCATCATGTAACAAATATTCATTTCTTCTTCTTGTATAATGACAAGAATGTTCATTTCAATTCATACAATCACCAGATTTTTAAAGTTTTTTTTTCAAAAGATTCATCTACTTCAATACATGTAAAGGAAAGATTTCCACACACTCTTGTTTACCAACACACAAGTATTCAATATTTATATCAAGAGTGAATTAAATACTCATCCACATCAAAATCAAAACCAGTATGTATGAAGTCTCTGTCACTCACTCTGGGAGCTTATTATCCATAGCATCAAAACTCTCCCTCTCTTCTCGCAAACCACATTAGAATAAGACCTTTTTTTCATCATGAAGTTCATAACTAGTTAAGTCATAGAATAAATGAAACCTTTTTTTTCTGAAGACCACTTCCTTTAACACACTCACTTCATCTAGTCATGTTTTCTGACAGCATTTCGTTTTGTTACCATATCCAGTCATAGGACAACAGAACACAATAAATATTTTTCTTTTCTAAACCAACCTTCACAGTGCAAATGAGGAAGTTTCAGTCGCTCCGAAACAGGAATACAGTTTTGGTTTGCTAACAAATAAATATGAATGATAAATACCTGACTGTCACAAAAAAAGCTGGGTCCCTCTTTGACCTTCTGGAATGCTGCAGAGCCGGAATCACTGCAGAGACTGCTTAACCGGTTCAGCTCACCCGGCTTTAACGGTGCGCAGGTGAGTAGCAGTCAGGTAAACTTTTCAACCAGCTTCTGGAGGACTACCTTCTGGTAACATGGTGACAGCCCTGATGTAGCCCTTTGCGGTCGGCTGGGCTCTAAGCAACATATCTGATCTTATCTTACCTTCTGGTTAACACGGTTGCATGAAAATTTGTGACCGGACGGGAAACGGTCCGTCCGTCACATACACACACACATTCATATACTGACACATTTGTTGTTCATTCCTTCATTTGTTCTTTTGTTCGTTCATTTGTCTGTTGAGTGTGGTCTCAAAACTTACCGGATGTTTTGAAGCATATATGGACTAGTCCACATGCAGTGACGCCTCCTTGATGAAACTGAAGCTGACACTGATTCATCTGTTTAGTTCTTTATATATACATGGCCTTTTTTGTAGAATTTTTGGATTGTGTTAAAGATTTTGATGGTTGTGCAGTAATAATGGTTAATCTTTGTATATTATGCGTTGGGAAGAGATAGGGGAAGAGGGAGAGGAATAAGGTGCAAGTGTGGAGGTAGGATGAGTGAGTGTGGGGGTGTAGGTAAGTTAGAATGTATGTTTTTCCTCTCATCAGATTATCCCTGTATAATTGGTAACAGATGAAAAAGAATGTATATTTTTCCTCTCATCAGATTATCCCTGTATAATTGGTATAACAGATGAAAGTGTCTGTGCGCCATACATCAGAACATCAATGAACCCAGACACCCTGTATCAAACGATAAAACATTAACTTTAGCAAGCGAATGCCATCATTGAAGAAGATACAGACATTGCATAGTGAGTGTGTCAGGAGAAGAATAAGAAAAAAAAAAAGAAAGAAATAAAAGTTTTGGGAAAAAAACAGGGAGGATTGAAGACCCACTTAGGTTTTTTTTTTTTTTTGAATTGGAGAATAGAGGATCCAAAAGAAAAAATAGGGTCTCGTGGCCACGACCTGACAGATGTCTGACCTATGCGTTAGTCCAATATGGTGGTGGGAACATTGGCTCTGCCATACTATCACTGTATGCGTATGTTGTGAGTGTACATGTATGCATGTGTTGTGAGTGTACATGTGTGTATGTGCCTGTGAGCGTGTGCACAGGCCTATGTGTGTTCCAGTTTATGCGGTGCGTATGTGCATGTGTGTATGTTTGTGTGTGTATGTGTATGTGAATATGTGTGTGCATGTGTGTGTGTGTGATATAAGTGCATGTGTGCATGTGTGTATGGATGTGTGTGCGTGTGTGTGCAGATTTGCATGTGTGTGAATTGTTGTGTGAGCATGCTTCTGCATGTATGCATCTGCACATGTATGTATACCTATATGTGTGTATTTTATGTGTGCCTGTGTATGTGTGTGTACTCGCTTGTGTGTGCGTGTGTGTGCACCTGAATGTATGTGTTTGTGTGTGTGTGTGTGTGTGTGTGTGTGTGTGTGTGTGTGTGTGTGTGCTTTTATGTGTGCAAAACAAATGTTCAGAAGATGATTAGTAAGAAGATCAGCAAGAACAGCAACAACACCATCCTGGCTCCCTCATGGACCCTCTGCCAAGCCCACACATCCAGACTTCTGAACCTATGCTCCTCACTAGGGTTCGTCATCAACCCCAGCAAGTGCAAACTCGGCCCCAGTCACCGGTTCTCCTTTCTGGGCATGAGCTTTGACACGATTTCCATGCAGGTCTCCCCGACCCCGGAGAGGTCCACTCGCTTGCTGGATCTCATCTCCCACCTTCGTCTAGCCTCCCACACATCGGCAAGGACCCTGTCCTCCCCCCTGGGGATGATGGAGTCACTGTCATCCCTCATTCCCCTAGGTCGGGTCCCCAAGCGTCAACTCCAGAGGGGGTTCTGCCGTCGCTGGTCTCAGACCTCCGACCACTGGGACCAGACCATTCCCCTCGGTCCTTGGTTCCTTTGGGCCACGGAGGAGTGGCTCAACCCCTCCACTCTCAACCCAGGGGTTCCCATATCCCTCCCAACCCAGGCACTTGAACTCTACACAGACGCCTCCAATTCGGGCTGGGGGGCCCACTTGGAGGACAGTCATGCCTCTGGACTGTGGGATCCACAGACCTCCCATCTCCACATCAACGTCCTGGAACTGGAAGCGGTCAGAAGCGGTGGGGTGAGGTGGGTGGGGGGGGGGGGGGGGGGGGGGGGCAGCAGGCATGCTTAATCAGCCTCTCCCTCCGGACAGAGGCTCTTCTCCGCTGGTGTCATGCGCACGGAATCACCCTCCGCACCAGACACATAGCGGGGACACACAACATCCTGGCAGACGCTCTCAGCCGCTCCAGGTCCATCCACACACGGAATGGACCCTCAGCAGGCTCACACTAACCTCGGTGTGGGAACATTGGTTCAAGCCCATGATCGACCTGTTCACCACCCGATTAAACCATTGTCTGCCAGTGTACATTTCTCCCGTCCCCGATCCCCGAGCGGATGCCCTCGAGGCCCTATCCCTCCCTCGATGGACCTCACAGCATACGCCTTTCCCCCCTTCCCGATCCTCCACAGGGTGATCAGGAAGGCAAGACTCGAAAGACCCAGACTCGTCCTCATAACCCCTTGGTGGCCGACTCAGTCCTGGTTTCTGGACCTCAAGTCTGTCACCCATGTACCCCCCCCCCCCCCCCCCCCCACTCCAATTAACCACCCGGTGGGACATGCTCAGGCAGGCCTGCTGAGGTCGCCCTCACTCCAATCCTCAGATGCTCCGCCTTCACGCCTGGCTCCTGTGCCAGCCCGACTGTGAGCACCTGACTCTACCTCTAGGAGGGACAGATCCCAGTCCATCCTAGACATCCTCGAAGGGGGGGGCCTCTCAGGACCTTCGGGACCTCACGACGGTCTCTCATAGGGCAAGCACAGAGTCCCTCTACGATTACTGGTGGGAGAGATGGGTCTCCTGGTGCTCAGAAAACTCTGTTCCCCATGACCACCCTTCCAATATCCAGATAGGAAATTTCTATCTCACTGTCCTCCTCCCGCAAGTTCTCGGCTAGCTCCATATGGGGCTACAGGTTGGTCATCTGCATGACCATCCGCCAACTTGGCGGTCCCTCCTTTGAGAATGATTTCCTTCTCAGAGAAATCTCTAGGGGGGGTAGCTCTACGCGAGTCCCAGTCGCCTAGCCAAGGGACAGCAGCCAGTCAAGAAGACACAGAGAGACGTTGTGGAGTTTTCTCCTTTTATTGACCTTCCATGATGAGCTCAACCCAGGCACACTGCCCTGGGAACTCTTCTCTCTCTCTCTCTCTTAGCACTCAGCGCACTGAGCACTCTCTCGCGCCGATCGCTCACTCGCGCGGACCACACTCTGGACGACACTCTCCTCCGGGGAACACTCTCCTGTGGGGACACTCCTCTCACTCACGCTGCGCGCCTCACTTATATACAGCTTGACCGGACCGCAAAGCCAGCAACGCAGCGCCGCAGGCAAAATGAGCCTCGCGAGACAGCAAATGATAAAATTTGTGCTATCTGTCGCAGCTTCTGCGTTGTCTAGCTCGCCGTACAGTCAAGGTGTCCAAACATATTAGGTATCGATGAAAACCTCAGAACCCAAAGAATAAAACGCAATAAATCATATTTGACAATTTTGTGGCTGTGTAAAGTTATTGGGCAATTAAAGTCGAGAATGAAACCACTTTTAACGAGTTTACGTCATATTTTCCCTTATTTCGATGACAAAAAGCAAACTGCATGAAATAATTTTGTAATGACTGAAAAGCTGGCATTTCGCTCTTTTTATACATATAAATTTCATTATCCAAGATGCCGTCTAAGTGGAGAACTTTGCGTTTAAAATTTGATGGAAAACACAACTTGCCTTATCGTCACATGGCCGTCGCCATGTGCTTTTAACACGACTTTCGATAAATGTTATTCCGTTGGAATGGTTAATCGGATGATAATTTTTTATATATTTTCGGTTGCTTCTACCATAGAAACGAAGTTATTAAAAAGATTTCGATAGGAAAGTCCGAATTTCATAAAACAACAATTTAGATCAGAACGCCGACAATGAACAAAGAAGGCGACTCGCTCAAGAGACCGGCGCCGTCAGTCATTTCGTATAGTCGCATGCTTGTACAGAAAAGATCATAGCCATGCGATATACGAAATGAGAGCTTATGGACTTTACTTTCAATGCGCATTCATGGATTCTTTGGATTCTCTCATACTTTTTGTGAAATCAAGATTATTTACGGTTTGTTTCGTCGAACAATTCAAAATGGCGCCAAGATTAATTTGGTCGAAATACCAGTTTTAGGAAAATATGGGCTTCTCAGTTCAACATGATTGTAACGAATAGAATACATTAATTTTTGTGACTTCAGCGACGTATACACAACTATGTAGGTTCTGAGGTATTCATGATTTAAGGAATTTACACACAATAAAAAAATGAGATTCAACCAAGGGAGGTAAGGGGGAAGATAACTCATGAACAAAATATCTCGCCTACACATTGACTGAAATAAGTATATTGACCAGAATGGACATGTATTTTAAACAAAAAATTCCAAAAAGTCAAATACAAAATGACTACAAAAACTACAAGGGATTCTTTTCATGAACAAAACCCGGATGGGCACATAAGTGACTAAAATGGACTTGTTATTTATAACAAATTCCAAGAGGTCAGACATCAGATATCATTAGGAAGAATGCGTTAAAAAACTGAGAGCACTGGGTAGGTACCAGGTGACAATAGTGGACTTATTATTTAAATAAAATTCCAAAATGTCGGATACCAAAATGACTTGAAAGAATTTGTTATTTAAACAAAAATTCGAAAAGTCAGATGCCCAAAATGGCTGGGATGATAAATTCATGAAGACCCAAAACACTGGGTGAGTACCGAGTGACAATAATGGACGTTATTTTTAAACGAAATCCCAAGATGTCAGGCACTAAAATGACTTATCAAGGATTTGTTCGTTCAAACACTCCAAGAAGGTCAGATACAGAATATACTTGCAAAGATTCGTCAAAATCCAAAACACTGGGGGCCAAGTGACAATTATGGACTTGTTACAAAAATCCATAAAATGGGACATAAAATGAGAAAAGAAAAAAGGATTTGTTACCAAAACTCTTTTGAGTCAAGTCCACAGGAGTTTTATGAATGCTAAGCAGGTTCTACCACTTTGCAGCAGAATCTTAGCAAAAGTCACTCGACTTAGCTCTCCTTTTACTGCTTCTGTTCGCACAGAATGGGGGCATACATCATTATTCAACATGAAATCAACATAGACTAGACTGTACCAAAATAAAGACAACATTTGAACAAACAATAGTTTTAACAGTCTGCAGCACCTCTTCCAAAAAGGTGTTCAGCTATCAATCACGGATATATACATTCTATAACTGTCCTCCAGAACGCCTGACCGAGTCAGTTAACCATTAAGTCTCTAATCATCCAGGCGGGCACTAAGGGTATACCTTTTTGCAGGCTTTTCTGCGAGACGTGTAGACCGCCGTGGGGGCTGGCATGGGTCGGTTGACAGCACACGCCACAGATGGAACAGGAAAGGGTGCAGCAGGGTGACCAACTGTCCTTGGAGTTGGTCGGGGAAACCGCCTGCCTGGGCACTGGAATACTGTAGAGGACTGGCTCATCCTCACTGTCCGATTCAGAGTCAGAGGTGGGTGGAGATGGAGTTACCTCTGACTGGTCATCGTCTTGCAAGTCCAAGGGGGCACTGGCAGGCAGTAGGTCCTTTCCGGTGGGTGGCTCGTTCTGGACCACCAGCCAGGGGCTGGACCGAGTAGACAGGTAGGCCGTCATAGGGCGTGATGTCACCTGGTAGAGGTCAGGTTTTTCCACAGGTCCTGGATCTTGTTTCGGCCAACGATACGATTGCGTATGTAGACGTAGTCGCCTACACTCAGGGCATGGTCCGCAGCCTTCCTGTCGGTGAAGCCGTCCCTTTTCGCTGCACTCTCCTTCAGTTGGTTGTACGCTTTCAGGTGGACCTCCTGGGGGCGGAGACGGTGCTGGTGGACCCAGTCGACAGCACCAGCAGCAGCTGTGGTAGGGTGCCCCAGAAGGTCGTCGACAGGGAGCCTTGGTTGCTGGCCAAAGAGCAGGAAGTGTGGGGAGAACCCTGTGGAGGCGTGAGGGGTGTTGTTATATGCCTGCACAAGTTCTGGCAAGTGTACAGGCCATCTGGTCTTCTCCTCTGGGGGTAGAGTGCGCAGAAGGCCGTGCATGGAGCGGTTGAAGCGCTCACATTGCCCATTTCCTTCTGGATGGTATGGCGTGGTGTGAGATTTCTTCACACCATAGATTGAGCACAGCTCCCGGACCAGGCGTGACTCAAAGTCTCGGCCCTGGTCGCTGTGTATCCTCTCTGGGACCCCGTAGCGCTGGAACCAGTTGTGCACCAGGACTTTGCAACGGTCACAGCCTCCTGGTTTTGTTGTTGGTACTGCCTGTGTGAATTTTGTGAAAACGTCCGTCATGACAAGGACGTTTTCTCTCCCGTCACTTGCAGGGTCTAGCTTTGTGAAGTCTATGGCCAGGACTTCCAGGGGTCGGGATGCCAGCAGATGACCAGATGTGGTGTGGACGGTCGGCCGACGCCCCATGGTGCATCGCTGGCAGGAGTCGATGTATGCCTTCGTGTCCTGGTGCATTCCTGGCCAGTAGACCCTGGATTGCAGGAGACCAAGTGTGCGTTCTAGTCCTTGGTGGCCCATCTGGTTATGGAGCGATGCCAAAACATCAGGTCGCATTGTGCTTGGCAACACCAACTGCTCCACAGGTCCTAGCTGGTGGTGCTGGATGCGGCGGTGCAGGACGCCGTCTTTCAGGTGAAGGCGAGGGTACTGGTCGCAGAGCGCCTTCAATTTTCTGTTTTTGCCTGTTGGAGGTTTTGCTGGCCAGTGGTCCAGGACTGGGCTGATGGTGGGGTCTTGTTTCTGGAGCTGCAGCAGTTCCGGTAGGGACTGTAAGGGGTAGGTAGGGCCAGGTTGGTTGGGTCTTGGATCGGGATTCCGGAGTGACGGGATCAGGGTCGACAAGGGACTGCTTTTGACAGTGGACTTCCTGTGCCATGGCGAGCTGAGGGGGTAGAGCCGTAGAAGCTGGTTCAGGAGGAGTGCCTGGGAGCCTGGAGAGAGCATCTGCTGGATTGGTTTTCCTGGGCGGTACTGTACGTCGAAGTTGAATTGGGCCAGTTGTGAAGCCCATCTCTGTTCTAGGGCCCCAAGAGCTGCCTGGCGGAAGTGGACAAGGGGGTTGTTGTCGGTGAAGACAGTGAACTTGGCACCCAGGAGATAATCTCTGAACTTCTCAGAGATGGCCCATTTCATCGCCAGGAATTCTAGCTTCATATTAGAGTAGTTGGCCTTGTTCTTTTCTGTGGGACGAAGTCGGCGGCTTGCATAGGCCAGGACCCTGCGTTGCCCATGTTGTTCCTGTGAGAGGATGGCGCCGAGCCCATCGTGGCTTGCATCCGTTTCCAGGACAAATGGGGACTTGAAATCAGCAAACCCTAGGACTGGTGCAGTTGTCAGAGCCGTTTTTTAGACTGTTGAAGGCCACTTGGTGGTGTTGGGTCCACAGCATTGATATATCTACAGTCTTCTTTGTTTGTTTGTTGCCTGCCTTAGTCACAAGATCGTGGAGGGGTCCAGCAATTCTGGCGAAGTTTTGAATAAACCCGCCGGTAATAGCTGGCAAATCCCAGGAAACTTCGCAGTTCCGTCGTGGTCTTCGGGATAGGCCATTCTTTTACAACCTCGACCTTGCCAGTTTCGCAGCTGACGCCCTCAGCAGATATTGTGTGCCCTAGGTAATTGACTTGGCGACGGAGGAACTGGCATTTGTCTGCCCTCAACTTCAGGCCAGTGTCGATTATCTTCTGCAGAAGGCGGTCAAGGCTCTCCAGGTGTTCCTCAAAGGTCTTCGAATAGACCAGGAGGTCGTCCAGGTAGACTAGCAGGAACTCGAACATGAAGTCAGACATTGTGGTCAGCATCAGTCTCTGGAACGTGGCAGGTGCGGTGGAGAGACCCATGGGCATCCTGGTGTATTCGAAGAGGCCAAATGGGGTGGTGAAGGCCGTCTTGTGCTGGTCATCAGGGTGCATGGCGATCTGGTGAAAGCCAGAGGCCAAGTCAAGGGTGGAAAAATATTGGGAGCCAACCAAGGCATCGAAGGATTCCTGGATCCTAGGCAGTGGGAAGGCATCCCCCACTGTCTTGGCGTTGAGGCGTCTATAATCGACGCAGAGGCGGATGCTGCCATCTTTCTTTTTTACGATGACCACCGGTGCTGCATAGGGGCTGTGGCTCTTGGTGATTATTCCTTTTGACAGGAGGCTCTTGATGTGTTCTTGCACCTCTTGGAGTTGGTGAGGCGGGATCCGGTGGTATGGCTGGGCAACTGGCACGTCTTCCTTGGTCTTCAGGCGATGGAAGACTGCATCGGTGTAGCCGAGATCATCCTCATCCGTCATGAAGGCTTGCGATCTTCTCGACAGGAGTTCCTGCAACTGCTGTTGTTGACTGGTGGTGCCATCAAACTGTGGACAGGGGACTTTGGCTGGTGGAGGGACTGGATCTACCCTTTCTTCTGAGACAGTTTAGCTCATTGATGCCCATGGTAACTTGTGGTCCCCTTTTCTCTTCCACAGCTTCGACGGCCTCCAGGACAGCGATGGGAGTTCGTCCTGGCAGAAACACATCCTCTGGAGAGAGGTTGGCAACTCGGACGTAACGTGCACATGCCTCCCTACTGACCAATGTAGGGATCAGCATCAGTCCATGGGGGGGGGGGTTTGGACAGCGGCGAGGCCAGGAGGTGCGGCGAGGGGCTTTGGCTACTAGATACCTTGACAGTAGCTGTAGAGTAGGCTGGGATCCGTTGGCGGGTTTGTGGCACGGGCTATTTTATCTCGCTGCCGGTTTCCTTATCTCTTGGGCGATGGCTTGCAGGATAGGGGGGAGTGTTGGTGAAGACTTGGTCAGGCACAGGCTGAGGACATTCATACCCAGCAGAACCGGCAGTCGCTTTTTGCGGTCCTGCATGAACGGGTCTGTGGGTTCTTTGATGACCAGAGCAGGGACGCTGGGGCAGAGGGTGCCGAAGACCACCATGTCGACGAGGTAGAGGCCAGAGTAGGGTACTTCAGCCCCGTTCACTGCCCGCAGTTTGACATGGCAGTCTTCTCGCCTCAGGTTCTTCAAATGTTGTCTAGCCCAGGTCTCCGTTATGGTAGTAACTTCACTCCCAGTGTCAAGGAGGGCGGAGACTGGCATTCCATTGACAGCAATGTCAGCTGTCGGACAATTCCTTGCAAGCCTGGTGCTCTTCCTACCCCCCGCTGCCTGCATATTGGTGGCAAACGGGGGTTAGAAGTTTCCCTGTTGCTGCTGGTTATGGTGCTGCTGGCGGTTGACCATGGGCCGGATTTGCTCCGACGGTTGTACTGCTGATTGGCCCGGCAGTCTGCCTCTCTGTGGCACTGGCATTGGCACCACCGGCATGTTGGGCCCATTTTGTCTTCTGGCCGGCGACTACTGGTTTGGTGTGGCGGGTTCAAGCTTCCATTGCCGGTCTGGAGGGCTGCGACCCACAGCAGACTGTTGCTGTTCCCTGAGCTGCTGCTTCAGGGATGTCGTTTCGGTGGTGAGGGCAGCAACCTGGGTCTCCAGCCGGTGGAATGCATCAGCGTTGGTGGCTGCAGCTACTTGCTGCACGATGGGTTCAGGTGTGTTGTCTTCTCGCATCCAGCGCTGGGCCTCCTGGGTTGCCTCCAGGAAAGTGGTCGTCGGCTTCTCCCTCAGGAACCGCCTCAGGTCTCGCCTAAGGGATGGAGGATGCAGCCCACTGACAAAGGAGTCCCTCAGCATGGCCGGTGAGAGGGTGTTGGCTGCAGCTGCGTTGGTCTTTGTCCAGAGGACCCGCAGTGCAGCAGCATACTCAGCCACTGATTCTGCCAGACCTTGCTGGCGTTTGTAGAATGCTCCAGCAAGGGCAGTGGAATCCCTATGCTCACCCCAGTGCTGTTCTAAGATGGCAAAGATTTTCGCAGGCGAGTCTATCTCCTCTGCCTCCATCGTCAGAACTTGCTGCCGTGCTCTGCCTTCCAAGGCGCTCAGGAGCCAGCCAGCAGCCATGAGGTCAGGCATAGGTTGAAGCTTCAGCATCAAGGTGGCTTCCCTGATGAAATCCTCTGCACTTTCCTCCCCAGAAAATTTGCGCAGTTTGTGGGGGCGTAGAGAGTGTGCTGTCAGGGGTGTCTGGCCTCCTTGAACATCCGCATTTGCCGCCTGGTTCCCTTCATTGGCCATGGTGTCCTACATCTTTCTTGGGCTGTGCCTCCTTGGTCCTTGTCTCCGATCCAGCTCGCAGCGCCAGTTGTGATGGTGTGGAGGGGTAAGGGGTGTGCAGGTGAAGACAGGCAGATGATGGTGATATGTGCAGGGACCAAGGGACAGCAGCCAGTCAAGAAGACACAGACGTTGTGGAGTTTTCTCTCCTTTTATTGACCTTCCATGATGAGCTCAACCCAGGCACACTGCCCTGGGAAATATACAGCTTGACCGGACCGCAAAGCCAGCAACACAGCACCGCAGGCAAAATGAGCCTCGCGAGACAGCAAATGATAAAATTTGTGCTATCTGTCGCAGCTTCTGCGTTGTCTAGCTCGCCGTACAGTCAAGGTGTCCAAACATATTAGGTATCGATGAAAACCTCAGAACCCGAAGAATAAAACACACAATAAATCATATTTGACAATTTTGTGGCTGTGTAAAGTTACTGGCAATTAAAGTCGGAGAATGAACCCACTTTTAATGAGTTTACGTCATATTTTCCTTATTTTTCGATGACAAAAAGCAAACTGCGTGAAATAATTTTGTAATGACTGAAAAGCTGGCATTTCGCTCTTTTTATACATATAAATTTCATTATCCAAGTTGCCGTCTAAGTGGAGAACTTTGCGTTTAAAATTTGATGGAAAACACAACTTGCCTTATCGTCACATGGCCGTCGCCATGTGCTTTTAACACGACTTTCGATAAAATGTTATTCCGTTGGAATGGTTAATCGATGATAATTTTTATATATTTTCGGTTGCTTTCTACCATAGAAACGAAGTTATTAAAAAGATTTCGATAGGAAAGTCCGAATTTCATAAAACAACAATTTAGATCAGAACGCCGACAATGAACAAAGAAGGCGACTCGCTCAAGAGACCGGCGCCGTCAGTCATTTCGTATAGTCGCATGCTTGTACAGAAAAGATCATAGCCATGCGATATACGAAATGAGAGCTTATGGACTTTACTTTCAATGCGCATTCATGGATTCTTTGGATTCTCTCATACTTTTTGTGAAATCAAGATTTATTTATGGTTTGTTCATCGAACAATTCAAAATGGCGCCAAGATTAATTAGGTCGAAATATCAGTTTTAGGAAAATATGGGCTTCTCAGTTTCAACATGATTGTAACAAATAGAATACATTAATTTTTGTGACTTCAGCGACGTATACACAAATATGTAGGTTCTGAGGTATCATGATTTAAGGAATTGACACAATAAAAATGAGATTCAACCAAGGGAGGTAAGGGGGAAGATAACTCATGAACAAATATATCGCCTACGACGGGCGATCAAGAAATACACAGTTAGCACCCGGCTACACTAGGAAGCGGGGAAAGTGGGGGAGACATGGACTTGTGCCCTTCCAGGTGTCTCTGATACTACTGGGAACGTTCGTGCCCCAGGTGCGCCTCCCAGAGATGTCTCCTTATTTCTATTAATCCGAACAATAAGAAAGACATCTCAGCTGGCACCATCTCTAGGTGGCTCTCTCAGACGGTGAGATCTGCATATGCCCAGGCATCCAAGGATCTCTCCGTCCTATCCTCCTGGGCACATGAGGTCAGAGCCCTCCTTGAGGCAGCCTTCTGGCATTCGGAAAATCCCTTTATAAGCTTTTACTTAAGGGACATCGCATAACCAGAGCTGATGGTTCTAAAGGGATCTCCTTTGGCGCGGCTAATGCAGCCATGTCGGTTAACCCCAAGAACCACTAGGGCAAGCGCCCCTCCGCCTATTCCTGTAAATTCTGCTATGGTCTGACAGGGTATAGTATATGATGCCAAATGGGGAGTTTTTATTATACTCCTTGTTTGGCTAGTATACTTACCCTGTCAGACTCTAATAATGCCCGCCCTATTTTCCCCCTGTAGCGCCGGGGTTCTCAGGGTTACCTTGAGCACAGGCCTCGCTGAATGAGGTACAGGAAGCGGACACCAGCTTCTTCCTTTGGCGGAAGTAGGATGGGCGTCACATGACTATCTTATTACTGCATAAGCCACAAAAAATTCGGCCTGACAGAGCTGACTAACTGCTGTAGAATGCTATGGTCTGACAGGGTAAGTATACTAGCCAAACAGGGAGCATAACTAAAACTCCCCATATGTGTGCAAAAAAAATGTTCAGAAGATGATAAGTAAGAAGATCAGCAAGAAGAGCAACAACAACAACAACAACCGTGCACACACACACACACACGTATCTTCACTTTACACATCTGCATCACCCCACTGATGCACACCCACCAGTGCACTCATGTTCACAGTATACACTTGAGTCCCTGAAAGATTCAAAGGCTTATCTCAGTTTACATGTATTTGATCATTTGTGTCTGTTACTGGACTGGCCCAGTATGCGTCTGCCCCAATACAAGGAAGTCCTCACGGTGTTGGCCTTGAGATTATTCCAGTATTTCTTTAGTTTGTGATGTTTCGTGCTCTTCCTGTAAGCAAGGTGTGGAAGCCACTTCCTGTCATGATGTTCAGGTCTGAAAGATGTCTATGGAATAGTGGCTTTTCAGATTAGCTAAACTGTAATCCAGTTCTTATTATTGCCTTTCTTGCCAGTGAATCTGCTCTCTCATGTCCTTGAACTCCTTCATGTCCTGGGCAGTACATCCATACAAGTCTCTCCGATGGAAGGTTGCACATTACTTCATGCCAAGTGGGGCTTCTCATACTACACTCCACTTTCTGAAGTAGGCCCATGGAATCAGCCCATATCATGACTTGTTGAGTTTTAAAACTGGTCTGAAGATGAGAACCAGTGGAGTGCTTGTGTCACTGCTTCTACTTCCATTGTTAGGCTTGAAGTTGTTAAACTGTATGCACCATTGTCTTCCAGGATAGTTTGGCCATTTTGCTTTGTTGTGTATCCCCAGCCTGACTTGCCTTTGGTGACAAAGCTTTCAGTGTAGATAACAATATGTGCCAATTCTTTCTATGTATATCTGAATTTCTGTGTTCGTTTTGCCTTCTGGTCATTCTTGACAGTGTCTTCCAAGCTCTAGAGCGATGGCAATTTGGTAGAGGTGTTTGAAGTAGTCTGAATATTTTTCCCATTCCTTTGTTTCTTTGAGTTCTGCTAACTGGCACATAAGAAGTATATTGTCTTCTGTCTGTCTGTCCCATCTATGACTTTTCACATCCTAGCCAAGTGCCTTTTTTTTTTTTTTTGACTGCCGCAGCTAGGGGGTTTTAGGGATTTTAAAGTGCTCTAAAGTGTGTCGTCACCAGTTCTAGCTTGTGTCTTGCTTGCATTCCTTAGGTCAGGCAGATATCACATAGTTTCAACTGGTGTATCCTTCATGGTTCCCAAGATCAGTTGCATTGCCTTGTTTTGAATTCTTTGTAATTTGAGAAGGCTGCTACTGAACAGTGTTGTAAGCCCTATCTGTAATAAGTCACACAAACACAACTGCATGATACAGTTGATAGAAATGGCACTGTTCAATGCCTTTAGCTGCCATTGCTTTCGTTGCAGACAAACTTTTTTTTTGCATTTACTGTTCAAACCATCTGTTATTTCCCTTTAAAATCTGTCACACTACAAGTATACTGTTCCTGTATCATTTTGCTTTCCATATTATTTACAGTATTTTACATTGTTTCTTTTCAGGCACTGTCTTCTTGCCTTCTCTATCATGTAAATAAAACAAATTGTCTGTAACTGATTTGGCTCTGCCTTTGTGTTCCTAACAGGAGTGGGATCCACCATCTCCATTAATATTACCCTGTTTTCCTACACCCAACTCCCCCCATCCTCTCTCTCTCTCCCTCTCTCTTTCTCTTTAACCCTTTCTACTCCTGTTTATCCTCAACACCCCATGATCAGTTTATTACCTGGTGCTGCAAGTAGGATAACTGTTCCATGCCAGCTAATTCCTTCCCCTTCAACCCTCATAACCAAGTATAATTGATACAAAAAAAAAAAAATGTTTACTTTTGGCAATGTTGTATTATGTGATGAAACAGGAACAGCAGGATCCATAAAAGTCTTTGCAGATGCTTGAAGATTTTGCGATTCGAGGCAGAAAACCACAAGGCTTTGTAGATCCTTGGATTTGACCAGTATGTTAAAATCCAACCTTTGTTCAGCTAGCTGCTGTGGTTGCATGTAGGTGCTTTCTTGAGAAAAAAAATATCTACTGAAAAAAAATTCCATTGGTTTCAAGCACACTTGCTGTGATTTCACATCAAAGATATATCATTGATGAACTGCCAGTCATCTGTTCACAAATGAGTTGATAATTAACTTCTTTAGCAAAAATATTTGACCTCATTTTTTAAACAGCTTCTGTTCATTGTCTGGTCATATATGTGTCAAGCACAGCAAGTTGACGAAGTTATAAGGATGCTAAAAACGTTCTGTTCAAAAGTGCGGTGTGGAAGATAATGATTGTAAGAGGTGGATTCTTTGTTGCAGAACCCCAGTGTTTGCAAGATGTGCCGTGTGCAGTGTTCAACTCAGTTCAGATAAAGATGCATTAAAAAAAAAACATGCTTCTCAGACATCAGTCCTATAATGAAAGGAATTTGTAGCTTTGATTTCTCTGTGTGTCTGCCTCTCTGTGTCTTGGTCTCCTGCTCTCAGTCTCTCAGTCTCTCCTCTCTCTCTGTCTCTGCACTTAGGTACGCATGTGCTCATGCTGTTGTGTACATGCTTCATGAGTACAAGACATGACTATAGAAAGGAAGTTGTTATTGTAAGAAGGGGCCATGTCAGGCCTTTTGCAAGTTCCTTGATTTTTTTTTCATCTCCGGAACCTTGAAGGAACCCTGAAACAAGGACTTGAATGGTGTGTGTGTGTGTGTGTGTGTGTGTGTGTGTGTGTGTGTGTGTGTGTGTGTGTGTGTGTGTGTGTTGTGTGTCTTGGAAAAAGAGAAAGAGAATCTTGAGGGTAAAGTATAAAACATTTTGTTAAAGAGTCTGTATCATCACATCTTCACCATGGTTCACATCATTACTCCTGATCCTATGACAGCTGCAGACATGATGGAAGACATGCTTCATAGTCCGGAAGATGATGAAGCTGACAATGAAGAAGCAAAACAGGTGGCAGTTTTTATCCAGAAAATGGAGGACAAACGGATTTAGTCGACAAGCTGCTGTCAAAGCCCTTGAAGATGGTGTGGATCCAAGTGATGAAACAGAAGGTTTGTCACACATTCTGAATTCTGTTCATTCTCAGTTTTATAACATCCATCCTTTGGCGTACACATCCAGCCTCCTTTTTTCCTATGTTGGTATCACTTCTCTGCTACTGTCTGTCTGCATGTATACCTGTCTCTGTCTCTCTGTCAGTCTCATATCTCTTTTCTGTATCTCAAACCTTTGAAGTGATTTTGATATGTCACCAGCATAATTGTAACAGAAATTCTGAAACTTAAAATGATTAAAATTGTTGTGCTTGATCTTTGTGTGATATCACCAAGTTGAAACTACTTTAAGTTGGTCTTTTGGTATATGAAACTGTTTGAATATCTTGTGCAATGTTTTACGAACAGAAAATGCACAGCCTGTGGTCAGAGAAACTCTGACTTTACAGAGGAGTGTTGCATATCATTGAGTTTGTATGAAAGATAATGAAATCATAAATGTAGCTCAAAATATTGTAAGGCATCTGCTCAGTTTCACCTTGATATTAGTTCAGTAGAACAAGATCGATCAAGAGTGTTTTTCTTTCACATATTTCTGGAATATTCTTGGTCAACTGTTGATGAAATCTGCAAAAGGAAAATCATGTGTTCTCAGTGATTGAGCATTTCAAGTAAAAATGACATATGGTATGAATACTTTGAGATCTGAAAAATTTAGCCCTTTGACATTGTTGAAATATTAAGAATTGTTTTCTTTTCTCCAGAAAAATTTTCTCTCCAAACTTGTGAGTAATGGACTATGGAATTCACATTTTCTCATGTCAGCAAATTCCTTGATTGTTTATCAGGATTGGTAGATAAACATTCTCTTTACGCATATTTTGTTATTCATGCATTGATAAAAGTATTTCAGTTACTGAATTGCCTTGTTCTTCTGTCTACAACATTGCACTGAACAGTAGTTGAGATAAGCTGTATCAGTAAAAAGTGAACGTATTTGCTAATTTTCATCAGGCCAGTCCAGGAAACTGTTGCACCTTGTCTCTATGGAAACTTTTAAACCTAAATTCAGGTGTTCCTTTTGGTGAAAGCCATGTAAGACAAACTCATGCCACATGAATTTTTCCACACACTCCCCCACTCTTCCCTCACCCAATGGTCTTGCATTAATGCTACAAAGTCTTGAAACAATTGGGAATTAATGGCATATTGTTTCTTTGGTACAGGAATTACTTGGTGCATGAAGTACAAAGATGAAAATGAGGAGGAAGAGAAAATGGCAGAGACAGAGGAGGCTAAACATGCCAACCTGTCAGCTTCTACAACCACGCTCAATGCTTCCATGTTAGAGGGGACCATTGCCACTGCCCTACAGCTTCTGGATGCCCAGTCTGAGTAAGAACCAACAACCCATTTGTTATGTTGATGTATTGCTGCTGTGCACATTAAGACTTTCATTTCTAGATCATGTATAATTCTTCATACCTTGGCAGCGGTCATCACTGTGAAACAATGTGTAGAGAGAAGTCACAAATGGATGGAGGTTTGAAGTTTTGTTTCATGTTTTCATTTTTCTGTGTCTATTGTTTTTTTTTGTTTTTTTTTTTTGTTTTTGTTTTTTTTTTTTTTTTTTTTTTTTTTTGCTGTCCCAACCTCTGCTCCACCTCAGAGGCAGTGCACCCATGACGCTCATTCCGACACCCTATCTACAGCCACAGCTCGGTCGGCCCCGCCGCAGACCCGGCACCAGCAATTCACAGGGAGCAGTCAATGTCAAGTCGTCAAGAGGCAACCCACTGGAGGAGACACTGCTCTGCTGCCGAGTCACTTCGATGGTGTTCAGTGGTGCCTGTTCTGATCTAACATACATATGACACCACCTGCTAAGCCCCCTAATGATGACAATAATTGCCTAGTCGCGGAGCCAGCGTGAGTGAGCTCTCCCTCCGGAGGGCGCCACCACGTCTGTCCAATGACAGCCTCCATGGACTCGCCGATACCGGTGACCCCGACAGAAGCAAACCAAGGCCACAGATGTGGAGAGGACATCAAAATTGAGGTCACCGTGAGAGCAAGGCGTGAAGGGCCACAGAATTTGAGACTTTTTTTTTTTTTTTTTTATTTTAGTGCTGATCGATGAGAATGAGGATGATTAAGATGATGCTACGGATTTCCATTTCGGTCTGAGACTACAATCATGACAGGGCTGTACTCTACGCTTCTTTTCATAATATATCCCGGCATCAACCAGGCCTGAGAGATACAGGCACTTGCAGTGTTGGTCAGGAAATTTCAGCAACACTCTCAGAAACGCATCCATTTAAGTGGATGAAACTCGACCGTGTGGTCCCAGTCTTCCCAACTGAGTCCACAGGAAACTCAACTCTGGGTAGGAGACGGTTGGGGCAGAAATACCCACATGACTCTGATGGGATTCGAACCCACGACCTCCCAGCCAGGAGTCCGCGACGCTAACCACTCAGCCACTGCAGCTGGTCGTGACGGATGTTCTTTGTGTACCAACTTGGACAGTCCGGGTTTTTCTTAGTTCCTTGTTAGCAGTCTCAGACTGACTCAGATTTGCGGTAATGGCCAGCAGACAAGACTTCTTGGGAGATCTGCATTGGTGCCCAAAGCTTCTGATGATTGCAGGCCTGGTTTGGGGCCAACTTGTGTCATTTTTTTTCTAGTTTGACTGAATTATTAAACATGCAAGCGATATGTTCTCTCTTATGGGCAGTCCACTTACCCATAAGCTCTTGGCAAAGCAGAACCATCCATGGATCTGTCGTGTGGTTTGATTAACAAATACTAAGGTTGTGTGTGTGTGTGTGCACATGTGTGCATGCTTGTGTGAGTGTGTGGGGGCATGCACATGTTTCTTTAGTGCTTATCTCCTCTTGGTCCCAATCATGATGTTAACAAAAGGAAAGGGACATAACATTTTTTAAATTTTCATTGTACACTACGATCAAAGATTACCACCTTCCGTACACTCCAAAATTATTACTGAGTATACAGTACAAACTTGAATAAATTTCCGGTACGCTGCCATGATAATTGGTGTCATGATTAGGATTAGCAACCAGAACTTTGGATGGATATCTTCTAGGGCAAATGGATTTTTTTTTTGTAATTAAGGAGAATGGGATGTGTGGATAGTGATATTTTTGGTCTGATCTAGTATGATGGTGGACATTATCTGTACAGACACCACTTGTCCTTGGATGCTGTGAGGACACATCTGGGAAACACATGGTCACTGTTCTTGGAGAGGGTTACCTTCAGTGCTGAAGACTACCTCAGTTTGCAGCATATTGGCTGTGTATTTACAGTTTTGACTCAGGAAAGTATGTTTATTTTTGAGTGACTCTTCTCCATTTGTGTATCTCCGTGCCAGTTTTTCAATCTGTCAGTATGTTTGTTTTGAAAAGTCTGCAGAGTGTGTGTAATGCTTGAGGAAATCCGAGTGAAAAGAGTCTTAAGAAAAAGTTCTTTGGAAGCAACTTTGTTGATTCCATGATATCTCCAGTCGCTTTTCACCATTCCTTGCGCTGATTTACTAGAAACTGTTGAAGGAAAGCTATCAGACACTAAAAGACCTAGATTTTCAAGTTGTTCATGTTGAGAGTTCTCTGGGGATTAGAATAGCTCGGCTAGTAAAGTAATGAAAATGATGAATCACATGATCCTGAAGTTGCGGGCTGGAATCTTTTCTGGGCCTGTTCAGTAAGGGGGAATTTTCCCATCGAAGTTGAACTTTGGTTCTGACTCCATTTCGGAAATGCCTCAAATGAGACTATGAAGTGAAATTTTGTGGGTGAACACATGCGTAATACCTTGCACATACATAAAAACCCTTTACCAAATTCGGGAGATAAATCCAGTTTTGCTGGCTGGTATAGCTGACATGTATACATATGATAGGCATCCTTTGTGAAGAATTGAAAAGAATAGAGGAAAACTTAAGTGACTTATGTTCTGAATCACATGGGACACAATTCAATGTAGGTATATCCTGCCAGGTTTTCAAATTCGTACAAACCAAAAAAGAAATGCGTCTCTTGAAAGCGAACTGCAGTAGAAACTTCTGTTGAATATTTTTATATTTTTTTTTGTTTTAGATATTTACCTTGAAAAATTTTTTCAATTTGGCATTTTCGTCAAAATGCTTGATACGCTGTGTTTGAAACTCCATATCTACAGAATGAATAATTCTCAAGCTTGAAACTTAGTTTCAAACCTGTCAGCAATACATACAACATGTGTATTTTTTCTGTCTCTTCCAATTGTGTATTGTTAGAAATAGAGTAGTGCAAAAATGGCTAAAAATGGGTATTTTGCTACTGTCTGATGGTCAATTTTCAGAGCTACCACTAGTAAAATGACCATATCTCTAAAACTATTGACAATTCAGCAATTGAATTGGTATCCACAGATTTAGCAGTCATTCTGAAATCTGAACATATTAATGTTGATAAAGAACAATTCCATTCAGACTCATTAAAACAGCTCATACCAACCAGAATGCAAAAAAACACCCCAAAACAAAAGACATGTTCAAATACCAATACAGTCAGCTGAGTGCCTAATACATTGGAATTATATTTTGTTCTGTTTATGATGCTGGGCCACTGAACATGCATTGCTATACTACTCAACTCCTGCATGCGTCCACTTTCTGCAGGTTGTTCCGGTATGAGTCTCTGACAGCCCATGCTCTGTGCCTCTCTTTCAAGTTGAAATATGCATCAAGACTGGCCACTCAACCTTTTTTATCATCTCGTTGCTCCTTGAGGGTAATATCAGTGAGATCAGGTCAAGGAATCCTGAACTTAGCGGATAGCTTGAAACACCTCCACTTTGTCCTCAGCGAGTCTTTGGCAGTCTGGGACATTCAGCTGCTACTAAGTTCAGGCCTTTGTATCAGCCCTCTAGCCTTGGCTGGGGCACACATCTCTATCCTCTTATCTTTCGGTTCTTGGTTCAAATTGCAACTGATGTCACGAGGAAATCTTGAGATGCCTCCACACCACAGCCAGTAACCTAAGGACAAGATGGTGTGAAAGAAGCAAGAAAGTGTGAAAGAAATGAGAGGTAGAAGAGACACGCCTCAGAGATCCCCTGAAAGGGAATTCCTGATTGGTGAAGGGCACTGAATAAGAACCTCATAGAAGCCCTAACTTTCTCTCTCTAATTTCTTCAGGTTCTGTAAGTAGTGTAATCTTAATAATAGAACATAAGAAATTGAGAGTCAAGAAGATGTGCATGAGAAAAACTAGAAGAATATATAGAGTAGGAGAGGAGGAATACTCATCATCCGTACAGGTTAGGACCAAGGTCAACCCTGGAGGAATTCCTGAACTATGGAATGGGCAGTAACTTATTTCAAAGTGCATGTGGATCATGCCTGGTCAAACAACAAAGGATACTACAGAAAAAGGTTGCATTGCTATTCGCTCCAAAATTGATTTATGGTGTTGCACTGAACCAAAATTTTGTAAGACATGCTCACAAACATTACCTTCCTGGAAGGAGGCTTGGCAAGGCAAATGAAGGACCAAGTAATCTGTGGGTAATTAATTGGGAGAAAACGAGTACCAGGATACCTTCCATTAAGGGTTGCTCTTGAGAAGACAAAGCCACAAAACAACTAGCAAATATGAGTAGTTCGAGTGAAAGTGAGTGACTTGCCTGTGATGTTAAACTCCGAAAGCAGGAAGGATTTCTGGCTAGATGGCTTTCACTTGGAGAAAACCAGCTGGGAGAAACCTGTGTCAAGTAAGGACTCATTGAAAGTGTCATGCAATTGCAGAACTTTGTATAGCACACAAGGTGCAGAATGGCATCATCTGTAACTGTTCAGAAAAGGATGACTTCATGCGTACCCTATGCATTTTCTTTTTATCTTTAAAGATTCTCACACTGTACTGACACTCAAACCAGTGCCTCCTGGTGTGGCTTCTTTATGGGTATCCTACCGACATTGCAAACAGATACCTTAGAGAAGGGGTAGGGATCAAGTAAGATTTGGGAGCATGTCATTTACAATTGAACAAGCACTACTGGGAAAACTCAGAATTGTGAACAGAAACATCACCATGATTGTAATATTTATTTTATGCATTAAAAAATCCTTCTCTTGAGCGTTCAGCACACAGTCTCCCACAAACTCACTGAACGTGCCTTCAAGTCCATGGTTTGGGTCCATCCAATCCCCCCAACCATCACTGACCAGGCTTGCCCTTTCGCTACAACACCCTCCCCTTGAAGTGGCTCCGACTTGGCCACTCTCCAAGCATGTGCAGCGTCACTGAAGCTCACTCTGCTGAGGTTCATATATGCTAACGAAGCCCAGCTGCTCCTCTTCATCTGTGAAGTGTCCAGGGGTATCTACCATGGAACATGCTTAGGGGGAGATGCTGGCCTGTCTTTACTGGCCTAAGAACTGTTCTGGAAAAGGAGTGACATGGAGTGTTGGATGAAACTCAGGTCAAAAGTGGCAGACAGTTGTGCAGTGACACGCAAGTTGAATTCAAACACCGTACACCACATAGCACTTGACCAGTTCTTGCACAAGCCACAAGGTGCAAATGGAGAACAGCTATATGAACAACACAGATCTCATGTCGAATAAGGGTAGAGCAACATTTTTGACATGCAGAACAAACATGAGATGTCGTAATAGGCACAAAACTTGGAGCCAACTTGGCAGACACCAGGGCACTTGGTGAGGTCATCATAAGATGTTGAAGAGAAAAGGTGACACAAAGCAAGTTTCTAGCACTCTCTTGCTGGGGAGCCAACATCAGAGCTTTTTCTTCCTCGGAAGAAAGGCCAACATGAAAAGATGGTTTGGGGAATCCCCAACACAAATGGAATTGAAAACTCAGGACTGAGTGTTAAGACTGGCACGTTCCTTCACCAAGGAAAAGAAGAAAACTGAACTCATTCAGTCAGGGCATAATGTTTAGAGCTCACTAAGGGCGATTACTCTGGCAGGCTTAGAGGCGTAGAGGTGAGTTAGCTCTCCACTCTTTCAGGTAGTTTTTTTTTTTGTTTTTATAATCCTGATGTTTGGGGATGTTCCATGCCAAGTGCGGATAAGCAATTTGTTTGAACAGGTAAGTATGATGAAAACTCGTGAGTTTCGTTTGAAAGTACTAGGTGTTTGTCAGCTGTGTTGTTAGATTGTGGTCATGTCCTCTGGAAGGGGGATGGGTGTGTGTGTGACACTGACTCAATTATTAAGAAGTTATTATAATCAAAAAGGGTATAGTAGGTGATCTTCTGCATATTATGGATTGGAACAGACACCACTGATCATAACTAAAATAACTTGCTGCAGTGCAGTGTCTCCTCTGGCTAGTTGCCTTGTAACAACCTGAAACTGACTGCTGTGTATGGACTGCTGGTTTTGATGCTGCGACAAGATGTGTGGCTGTGACTATGTGGATGAGGTAGTTGAAATGAGTGGCATTAGGGGCCACGGAAGATGAGACAGTATTTAGATGGGTGTGGGGTTTTTTATGACCATTGAACTAAACTCTTTGGCAATTTGTAAATAGATTTAAATCAGAAAAAAATCTTTAAAAGAAGCTTGAGTTTAATAGTGATGAAGTCTCTTCGTTGATGCCTGAATGTTTGTGTCTTCAAGGCATCTTGCATGTGGACAGAAAGCTGCCACCCCCAATGAGCACAGACAGTCCTAGTCTTATCGTCTGTCCCAAAAGTAGGTATTGATAGTAATACTAACGCTGTGTGCATCTGAGTGTATAACTGTTCATGTGTGTGTATGTGCATATGTATATGCTTACATGCAGGTGTGTGTGTGTGTGTGTGTGTGTGTGTGTGTGTGTGTAAACTGTAATGTACTTTCTGAACACAATAGAAAACCCAAGAGTCTGTATAAAAATGCACAAACGCAATGGATGTATCATTGAAAGGAAAACATTTGTAACGTGTCGTTGGCTAAGCGTGTGTTTCTGAGCATACATAAGATGTATGTGTGTCTATGTGTAAACATTTTAACCATGAAAAAAAAATCACCCCAAAAGGTTGCATATAATGGATGATTGCATTACAGCATAGAAACATTTTTGAGCTAGATTGTGTTGAGTGTGAGTGTGTGTGTATGCACATCATTATTATGGTACTGTGGTTGAACTCTGATTCTTGTAATGAGTAAAATTGATTGAGTTTAGCTTCTTCACACTGTCTGCTGCATAGATTGATGGTAAAATGCCAAAGACCAGAAGTTGGAGTCTGTAAAGGGAGATCATTGAAAGGGATTGAGAGACTGACTCTATCATGTTGAGATTTGATTGATTTAAATTCCTTCTGTTTCTTTGATTTGGGTTCCTGACTGTAATAGTCAAGTCCATGCCAAATAATATAAAGACTAAGGTAAATGTGATGGAAATTATTTCAGTTGGTAAGTTGCTTTTATTGCATTCTTTATTATCAGACTAAGTTTTCTGTGATGTTCTTGTCTGGTACCTTCCACCTTTTATTTTTTATGTGATGTTCTTGATTATTATACCCATTGTATTGATTCTTTTTGGGGAAAAGCAAATTAGGTAGATTTTTTTATTATTGTTTCTTAGGATGACTCTCTGACATTCCTCAGCTTCCACACTGATGAACATATTTATGCAAATTCCCACCCCCCCTCCAATGGACATGCATAAAACAATAGACATTCTAGTACATGAACTTGTACATTCATTTATTCAGTATCGCTGTGTGTATGTGTGTGTGTGTGTGTGTGTGTGTGTGTGTGTGTGTGTGTGTGTGTGTGTGAATTCTGAAATTCATTGTCTGTGGACAGTTTTTATCGTCTGATGGCCTTGGATGCTTGATCTGCCATTATGAAAAACAAAGCAATATCTGTTCATGACGGCTTTTCTATCAGTCTAGTCTATACTTGATGTACTTCATGACGTTTAAAAGTACACATTCATGTGTTTTTTTTTTTAACAAGAATAAAATTATCATTATGATGCTTCCTATCTCTGCTTTCTTCTTTTTTTCTTTCTTTATATTTTTATCATTGTTTGTGATGATTGTTATAATGCAGGTGAAATACTAAAAGCTGTGACCAGCCTGTACATGTTCACCAAGAAGCACCATTGCCTGGGCCTGATGAGGTTCTACTGTGTACTGTTCACACCACCACAGAGCAGGTATGCTGTGATAATACTCTGACATAGCAGCTTTCCTGTCCTGAATTTTAAAAGGTGTGAATTCTGACCTCGGTGTCAACCCCTCTGTTTTCTGTCATGATGTCCAGGGGTGAAAGGTGTAGTTCTCTAGGGAAAGAACTCGGTGTGTGTCCTTTGTTAGAATTATGTGTAACATATGTCAGCATTCATCTCCACCCTTTCTCTTCTGTGGTGGAAGAAGCTGCTTTCTGGTATTAGTCATTGAAAGAATTTTTTTTCAGGATTATTAAAAGTACATAAGAATTGGCTCAATTGTAATCTGCCTTAGGCTTATGTATTTACTAGTTCTTATGCTCCCTGTGACAGACAGACCTAGAAATGGGGTCACACATATATTAATGTATGAACAACAAATAGACTGACACAAGTTAAGTGCTATTCATTAAAAAAAAAAAAATCACTTTTGATACAAGATTGAAATATACAAATTATTGATAACTTAAGTGAATTCAGTCTGTCTCTATAAGGGCAGCCTTTTTAACTACTTTATTTCACTAGAAAGAAAGGAATGTTTCTATTAATTTGAGTTGGAGTCCAGTGAGTACACAAGAACTTAGCTGATGTAAAGTTGGAGAAGCACACAGATCTGTCCTCTGTCGGTCAACTAGTGGTAGGCCTGCTCATAAATCATTTGTCCATTCAGCCACATAGTAATACAGATCCTTGCTCTTGTGCTGGATCAGTTGTTGTGGAGGACAGGGTCCCAGAGTCTGCGGAGGTCACAGAGCTTGGTGTGGAGATGCATGGCTGGGACTCAGACTTGATGAGTCCTCACACTTGCCCTTTGGCACACACATTCACGTATACCTGCAACCAGATATATGCATTACAAGTAATTGAATTCTGAATTACATCATTTTCTCCATTCACTCTGTATGGCAATCATAATAGATCTGAAAGTTCTGAACAGTGGCCATGGTGCAGTGGTTATTGTAGTTCTTTGCAGGCTTGGAGATCATGAGTTTGAATCCCATTAGCGATGAATGTCTGTGAGACTGTTTAACCCCAGCCAACTCCTGTCCCAGGTTGTTTGATGCAGAATATTACCATACCAAAGGCTGGAACCACAAGCCTCGTTTTATTCATGCCATAGATGTGTATCTTAGATTTTTACTGAAAAAAAATTGTAAACAATACTGTAGTGATTGTATTGTCTCTGTGGTTGTTGTTGTTGTTGCCATATCCTACCTAAAAGACTCCAGGGATCATTGGAACAGCCGAAGTATTTGAACGCTATGGTACAAATGCATCAGCTAGGGATGAGAAAGTTATGTGTGCGACCGTTTTTGATTACCCTGCCAGGTGGGCAGCCATACTTCAATTTTAGGGATTTTGGAGACTGATAGTGCTGTGCTAGGAGCTTGTCACAACTGAAGACAATCCCCGCATAACTATGCAGAGCATAAAGACGTTTTGATGTAGCTTTGGTGTTCTAGCCTATGTCAGTTGTCCTGACACAGCCTTAAGTCAAGGCGTGTCTCTGTGGTTGATACTGGAATATGTTAAGAAAGAAAATGTGGAGTACAGCACTGTCGTGGAAACTCAGAACACAGTATCATGTCAATCAGCTTGATCTCATTGATCCTCACTAATGAAAAGCCTCTCTGTTGTGATCCGTCTTGTCCTGCTGTCAGGGTGACTTCAGTTCAATTTCCTTTCCATACTCATAGCCATATTAAGTTGCCACAAGTGCTAGACTTCTCTCAGCCCAAAGTCACTGTTTCACATTTGGTGTGCTGTGTGTTTGTCTTTGCAGCCCTAACGTGGCCTTTGAGATAAGTTAGTCTGAAAAGGTCATGACTTCGTTAGAGGTTGTCAGTTATGCTTATCTGTGGGTGTTGTAGATCGGTTTTCCGGGAAGCCAGAGCTGTTCTGTCCACATTATGAAATACTACTTTTTGGACCGATCCAAAGACCCATGAAACTCCCCTTTTGGCTGGAAGATCTTTTGTATGAATGGATAAAACAGTGAGGGGCGAGTGTTCACTCTTTTCTGCTACATGTTTGGGTGCTCCACTTTCAGATCAGTATGTTTTGCCATCGAGCCTTCTCTGGCAGTTCCAGTCAGCAGGGGAAAATCCATTGTCTCTTGCCTTTGCTGACCTTTTGCACTATGAGGTGGGCCAGTTTGCAGAGAGAGAGCTGAAAGAATTCATCAACACTGCACGTAAGATGATTTTTTTTTTTTTTTTCTTTTCTATTGATGTACACATGTACACTTCCAGACACAGCAACACACACACACACACACACACACACACACACACACACACACACACACACACACACACACACACACACACACACACACACACACACACACACTTGCTTTTGAACTTTCATCAGGCTGTTTCTTTTTGCTTTTTAATTTTCCAGGTGCTAGCAAAATCCAGTGATCCAATAATATAGTCTTGGGCACAAAATGAACTTTAGAATAGGTGAAGCAAAGATAAAAAGTATTTTACATCATGTGTTCATCTCAGTGAACCGTCAAGCATGCTTTGTTTATTTCTTTTGTGATGGAGTGGAGGGGTAAGGGGTGTGCAGGTGAAGACAGGCAGGTGGTAATATGTGTAGGAACCAAGGGACAGCAGCCAGTCAAAGAAGACACAGAGGACGAAGTGGAGTTTTTCTCCTTTATATTTTCCTTCCATAACAAGCCTAAACCAGGAACACAGCCCTTGGAGCACTCTCTCTCGCACAGCACTCAGCGCACTGAGCACTCTCTCTGCCTCACACCAGTCACTCACACTCTCGGGACACTAGGGGACACTGCTCTCACACACACTGCGCCTCTACATATGCAGCGTGGGCCCGACCACAAAGCAGACAACACAGCGCCACACTCTAAATGGACCTCGCAAGACAATAAATGACAGAATTTGTGCTATCTGTCTCAGCTTCTGTGTTGTCTAGCTCGCCGTCTGTTCAAAGTATCCAAACATATTGGATATCGATGAAAACCTCAGAACCCAAGGAATAAAATGCAAGAAGTCATATTTGACAATTCTGTGGCTGTGTAAAGTTATTGGTGATTAAAGTCCGAGAATTAACCCACTTTTAACGAGTTTACGATATTTCCGTCTGTTTTGATGAAAAATACCAAACAGCATGAAATAATTTTGTAATGACTGAATAGCTGGTATTTCACTCTTTTTATACATATAAGTTTCATTATCCAAGAGGCCGTCTGCGCAGAGAACTGTGTGTTTTTAAAATTTGGTCAGAAACATAACTTGCTTTCATTGCTACATGGCCGTCGCCATGTGCTTCTAACACGATCTTCTTCAATAAAATGCTGTTCTGTTGAAAATGGTCCATCAGATGATAATTTTTTATATACTTTTGGTTGCTTCTGTCATAGAAATGGAGTCACTTAAAGGATATCGATTCGGAAGTCCAAATTTCATAAAACAACAATTTAGATCAAAACTCCAACAATCAACAAAGAAGGCGACTTGCCCAAGGGACTGGCGCTGTCAGTCATTTCGTATAGTCGCAAGCTTGTACAGAAAAGATCATAGGCTTGCGATATACGAAATGAGAGCTTATGGACTTTACTTTCAATGCGCATTCATCATGGATTCTTTGGATTCTCTCATACTTTTTGTGAAATCAAGAATTATCTACAGTTTGTTCGTAAGACAATTCAAAATGGAGCCAAAATTAATTGTGCGAAATACGAGTTTTAGAGAAAATATGGGCTTCTCAGCCCAACACAGTTGTAATGAATAGAATACATTAATTTTTGTGACTTCGGCAGTGTATATACAACTATATAGGTTCCGAGGTATTCATGATTAAAGAATTTACACAATAAAAATGAAATTCAACCAAGGGCGGTAAGGGGGAAGATAACTCATGAACAAAATATCTCGTCTACGACGGGTGACCAAGAAATATAGACTGTTAGCACCTGGCTACATCCCCCCCAACTCTGTTACAACCAGCATCTCGCTAACGCAACACAAAAAATGACATAAAAATGACAGAGTTATCAAGTAGGGGTACAACAAATGAATCGATGAAAAAAAATGAAGCTTCAGCTATCCAAGTCTTCAGAGGCATGGCTACTCCCAAAAAAAAACACTTACATCTATGTAACAAAATATCAAAGCGTCAAAACATCTTGTCTCCCTCTCATTCTTTGCATTCACATTATTCCGACTACCAAGGGCTTGCTCTTTGAAACAAGACGTCTGAAAGTCAGCAGATTCACATTGACTCAAATGGGCATGTATTTTTAACAAAATTCCAAAAGTCAAATACAAGAATGACTACAAGGGATTTGTTTTCTGAACAAAACCCAGACTTTGGGTACGCAAAAATAACCAAAATGGACTTGCTATTTTAAACAAAATTCCAAGAGGTCAGACATCAGAAATCATTAGGAAGAATGCGTTAAAACCCAAAGCACTGGGTAGGTACCAAGTGACAATAGTGGACTAGTAATTTGAAAAAAAATTCCAAGATGTCGGATACCAGAATGACTTGAAAGAATTTGTTATTTAAACAGAATTCAAAAAGTCAGATGCCAGAAATGACTGGGAAGACAAAATTTATGAAGATCCAAAACACTGGGTGGGTACCGGGTGACAAGAATGGACTTGTTATTTGAACAAAATTCCAAGATGTCAGGTACTAAAAATGACTTAGCAAGGATTTGTTATTTTAAACATTCCGAGAAGTTCAGAAACAAAATATACTTGGGAGCATTCGTCAAAATTCAAAATATTGGGTGCCAGTGACAATAATGGACTTGTTATTCGAACAAAAATCCATAAAGTCAGACATAAAATGATAAAAGGAAAAAAGGATTTGTTATCAAAACCCTTTTGAGTCATGTCCCCAGGAGGTTACGGGTTTTAGCACTTTGGGGCAGAATCTTGGCAAAGGTCACTTGACTTAGTTCTCTTTCACGACTTCTGTTAGCTAAAAAAAAACAGGGGCATACATCATTATCCAACATGAAGAACAATCAGCATGTACTAGGTCATATCAAAAAAAAAAGACAACATATGAACAAATAACAGTTTAACAGACAGTCTGCAGCACCCCTTCCCAAAAGGAGGTATTCAACCATGAATCAGTCTTAGAATAGATGTACTGTCCCTTGCAATATCTGAATAGGTCATTTATGCAAAAACTCCTGATCACCCATGCGGTCACTATCATACCTTTTTAACTGGTTTCACTGCCAGACAGGTAGTTCGTCGTGGGGCTGGCATGGGTTGATCGACAGCATGTACCAGAGGTGGAACACAAGTGGCCACAGGGTGGCCAGCAATTCTGGGCTTGGGCTGTGGGAACATCTTCCGGTCAGTCGAGTCTGATGGTGGTTCCAGCTCCCGTCGCGCGTCAGTCTCTTTCAGTCAGGTGGCTCGCTCGGATGACGGCAGGGTGTCACTTCTGCTGTCAGGCAGTGAAGTTGCCTGACAGGGTCAGACCCGTTGTCTGGAGGCCAGGGCAGCTCCTGGTGGCCTGGGTTTTGGTGCATGGATTGATGGCATGGAGGCACTGGCAATCTGGTTGACCTTGATGCAGGGTCGACACCTGGCTAAGTGCTGCTCCAGATCCCGGTACATACTGGGCCAGTAGACCAGGGGTCATAGCATCATCTCTGCAGCATGCTGGTAGCCCTGGTGACCCTGGCAGTTGTGGACCGATGACAGAATCCTGGGGCGGAGCAATTTCAGGAAGGAGAAGCTGTTCACATGCCCCAATTTTAGGGACCACCATTCGCCGATACAGCACCCCCTGTCGGCAGGTGAGTCAGCTGTTCTGCTGAATGAGGGACTGTAGCTCCCCATTCTTGTCAGCAGCAGGCTTCCTTGGCCAGGAGGACAGAATTGGCCCAATGGACGAGTCCTCCAGCTGAAGTTCGTGCAGCCCTCCCGGTGACAGCTGAGGCAAAATAGATGCTGCTGAGCTGTGTTGCTTGTCAAGCATTCTGGCTGCTGACAGTGGCAGAGGACTGGGGTTTGTCCCCAGTTTTCATAGGTGGAGACTTCCGTTGCCGCTGCCTGGACCATCGTCTTGAGTGCTGTGTGTCCGCCACACAGCTGCGGACCTGCAGTGGTGTCTGTGCAGGTGGTGACTGCTGCAATTCATCCCTCAAGCTGGTGACTTTGGCTGTTGAGTACCGCCAGCTGAGTTTGAAGTGAGGCGACAGCAGTAGTGCCAGCTGCGTGGAGGATGTTGCCGTCGGCACTGCAGTCCTGCATCCTTCCTTGCCTCTTCAGAGTTGTGGTAGGATGGTTCCCGGACAAAATACCACCAGACATCCTTGCAGAGTGCTGCTTGTTGTAGGCCACGGGGTGAAGGCGTCCCGTAGTATGGTTGCTGGCAGCAGTCCATCCCCAGTCTGATTGACTTTCCTCCATAGGTACTGAGATCGGAGGCATACACCCAGATGGTCTCGTCCTGGCCCTGCTGCCTGGTGAAGAATGCTGTGGCCAGGATGACCACATCACACTGCACTCCCCAATTCTCCTTCAAGATGGTCAAGATCTTGGCTGGGGAGTCTACCTCTGTTGCTAGCAGCCTGATCACCTCCTGGCGAGCTCGGCCATCTAGGGGCAATCAGCCAGAGGGCGGCTGTCCTGTCATCCAGGGGCTGCAGGTGTAGGGCAAGCCTGGCCTCCCGGCCGAAGTTGTCCACTGCCTTGTGCTCTCATTTCCAGTGAATCTGGGAAGCTGATGTAGATGCAGAGGTAGGGGCAGTTGGCTGGCCATGGTGTCTGGTCTTCTTGGGCTGTGTCTTCTTCTTGGTCCCTTCTGTCTTCGATCCTGCTCGCAGTGCCAGTTGTGATGGTGTGGAGGGGTAAGGGGTGTGCAGGTGAAGACAGGCAGGTGGTGATATGTGTAGGAACCAAGGGACAGCAGCCAGTCAAGAAGACACAGAGGACGAAGTGGAGTTTTTCTCCTTATTTTCCTTCCATAACAAGCTCAAACCAGGAACACAGCCCTTGGAGCACTCTCTCTCGCACAGCACTCAGCGCACTGAGCACTCTCTCTGCCTCACACCAGTCACTCACACTCTCGGGACTCTAGGGGACACTGCTCTCACACACACTGCGCCCTCTATATATGCAGCGTGGGCCTGACCACAAAGCAGACAACACAGCGCCGCACTCAAAATGCGAGGTAAGGGGGAAGATAACTCATGAACACAATATCTCGTTTACAACAGGTGACTAAGAAATATACACTGTTAGCACCCAGCTACACTTTTAAAACAATTCAGTCCATTTCCTTACTCTAAGTTTATATATGTTTTGCGTGGCACAGAAAAGTTAGGTCTTGGGACATGAAAAGGCACAAAATTAAGACTTGAAAAAAAATAATGGTCAGTGAGGATAATGGAAGATCAATCTATAAAGTTCCACACTGGTCTTAAACTAAATTAAAGTGTCAACCAGGCCCAAGAGACACACTTGCAGTGTTGGGTCAAGAAATTTTAGCAACATTCTCAGTCATACATCCATTAATCCTTTAACTGCCACTATTTTGTGTCCGTTTTGTGTACTTCTGTGTGCCAGAGCAAAATTTGACTTTTTGGGGTAGGTTCACTAATTTGATCAGTGCTCATTTATTGTGTGCAGATATCTCTTAGATTTTTGACGTGATTTTTTTTTTTATACCCAGGACTATAACATCCTCAAATAATATTTGATTTTGTTGATTCTGAGTATGATAAATGATCTTATAATTCAACTTAAAAAAAAAAATCATACTTCACAAACAGACATAACCACACAGTAGCAAAACAAAAAAAAAATACAAACCTTGCAAAAAGTGGTTTTAGAGTTTACTGAGCACCTGTGTAAATATCTGGTAGTGAATTTACAGCCCACAATGTTGTTTTTAAGATAAATCTGTGTATTTCTGGGGTACAGTACAGTCAGGTGTAAAGGGACACAATTTTGTTTTCTTAGGTAAGTTCAATAATATGCCCACTGCTCTTTCAATTCTTGACATAGATCTTAGATACTTGGAAAATTTTCTTGTTATCCTTGACAACAGCCAGATATCACAACAGTTTGATTTTGTTTGTAATGAGTAGACCAAAAACGTATATAATGATGGACATTTGAAAAACAGACACTCTCAGAACATAAAACAAAAATATAGCACTAAATTCACAATGCAATGCCACAAAAACTGGTGTTTGTATCCACTGAACTTCAGGGTAAACATCTGTACTCACAATAAAGCTTGACAGTCTATACAATAATGTTTTGCAACCCATATCATAGGAGGCACTCAAGTCCAGGTAAAGTGGGAAAGAAGATGGGAATCACACATTTTCCACAGCATCTGCACATCTTGCAAGCCTCTTGGGAACTGGTCTTGTCTAGCAGAGATGAAATAAACACTACCAACACTGAGTGTAACTTCCAGTTCGTTATTGTCTGTTTTCTTTCACATATGTAGTTTGGGTCACTCATGAACTAAACGCGAGTGATAAAAAGTAATGACCACAGAAGGTAATACATAAAACATTGCAAAACCAACCCCCCCCCCCACCCCCCCCCCCCCCCGAAAAAAAGACTACTCAAGATAGGACTGAGCTACAAAAGCCCACACCACAGATGATAAAAGCACACTGACTACTGAAAAATACTCCGGTATCAGAGAACACACCACAGAACCTATGGACAGAAGGATCAGGATCCCACACTACTGCCAATAAATGCTGGTTATAGTTGACTGACACACCATTGGGTACACTCACATGCACACACACATGCACACACACACACACACACACCATGCTCAAGCACCATATGCAAAAGCAACATGCGCACGTGCACACACACACACACACACACACACACACACACACACACACACTTACACACACACACACACACACACACACACACACTTACACAAAGCACGCATGCACACACGCACACACGTGCGCGCGCGCGCGCGCGCGCACACACACACACACACACATACATGTACATGCACCACATGCAAAAGCACCATGCACAAAAACCACACACACACACACACACACACACACGCACAAACACACACACACACACACACACACAGTGTATACCTACACCATGCACACAAGCACTGCTCTCTCTCTCACACTCAAACACCATACACAAACACCACACACACACACACACACACACACACACACACACACACACACACACACAAGCGTACACACACACACACACACACACACACACACACACACACACACACACACACACACACACACACACACACACACACACACACACACACACACACACACACACACACACACACACACACACACACATATGCACACACCACACACACACTCTCTCTTTTTTCATCATCAGCATCATCATCATCTGTACTTGTACTGTTATTTAAGAGAAGACAGTGGGGGTGTGAGAGGTAGTGAGGAAAGATGGGAGAAAGAGAAAGAGAAAACTTGTAAAACATTTACCAGAAATCGGTTCCTTGGCATGACTGAACTGAAGACTGGTACGTGGTACAGCACTTTTTTTGACCAGTACAGTTCTATGGTTGGCAGTCTTACAAAGTTCAGACTGGCAAGTGCCATGCCCTCTTCCTCTGCCACGCCCTCTCACAGTGGACCCTTTGCTGTTGTCCTGAACCCCTTCCCCTTCCTCGACTCCCACACTGACCTTTCACAACAGGAGGGGGTTGGGGGGCAGTCAACATGGACGGAATCGGCTTGTCACTCTCCGATTCTGCTGCACTTGTGTCGTGTCGCTTGGTTCGAAGTTGGGATCAGATTCGTCATCAACATCAATCTCCGATCACAGAGAGTGATGTTGATTGTGATCACTTTTTTCCTCTTCCGAATTGTTTCCTTTCACTTCTCTGAAGTCTTCATCATTGCTTTTATGGTTTCGAGTAACTTCTTGAAGCACTTCAAGAGCATTATAACGCTTGAAAATGGGACGCATGGACAAAACTGCTTGCTTGACTTGCCATCTTGAACCAAGAATGACTCAGCTGTAGCGGTCCGTCAACAACCAGTGTAAGGGAAGGAACTTTAGGGTCCCTGCAACAGTTTAGACCATTTTTTTCTTCTTCCCTCTCATCTTTAAATCCCGAATTTTGATGATGATAGTACCTTGAATGGCGTTCGATGTGCGACACACAGCCTTCCAAAACCACCTTGAACACCATTTGTGCAAGGGCAGTCAACGGGTTAAGTGAATGAAATGCAGCTGTGTGGCTCCTTCAAATCCTTTCATGCTCCTCAGCTTTTGTCAGGAGCCAGTAAGGGCTGAAAAAAACGTGTGTCGCATAGGACTCAAACCTACAACCTCTCAGCTGCTAACCTGTAATGCAAATCTTTGCACCAACAGCTGGTTTGACAAGTCTTTTTCAGATGTTACTGCTGCTGCTGCTCTAAGCAACAGCCAATTTCCTTGACACTGTGTATGTGTGTGTGTGTGTGTGTGTGTGTGTGTGTGTGTGATATTACCAAAAGGCTTTAGATGGAATGTTTTAGATATATGTGTTTCATATATATGTGTGAATTTGTCAGAAGGGCTTGTAATTGAATTTGTCAAGGGGCTTGTAATTGAATGGTTAAAACCTGTGCCTGTAGAGTTGACAGTTGTGAGTTTGAACCCCCGTTGGGGTGGGATTTTTGCTTTGTGAAAATGGGTACCTGTTTCAGGTCAGCGAAGGTTTTAGGCAGCAGAAGAAAAGGGATGGGCTTTGCCTTCTAACATATCAGGCCCCAGACACTGTGAACCACTGACAGTTCACTGACCCTATAACCATTAGGCTGTGGGTTTTTTACATTTTAACCTTTACATAACACTGTTTATGATAAGTGTGTTAAAATGCATTAAATACAGATTCTGAATTCATGTCTTGATCCTGCACTTCCCGTTTTTCCTGTACAGAACACCCATACCAGTTGGTTGTGTGTGTGCACAGCAGAAAACGAGTTCAATTCTGGCCTGACAGCATCTTTGGAAAGATACATCCGACCTGCTCCTGTGACTGCGGCAGACACAGACACTATGGCCAGTTACTTCCGCAGCAAGTTCAGAGTATCCGATGACCTTGAGCCTTTGTCAGCTGCACGTGTAGAGCCAGACAGGTCAGGGGTTTGTTTTTTTTTCATGATCCATGCTTGTTTTTTCATGATCCATGCTTGTTTTTTCATGATCCATGCTCTGTCTTCATTGCTGTCTGTGTCTGTTCTGCTTCTTTATGTACTGTCTAATAAGAATTTAAAAAAAAAAAAAGGGTTATAAAAGATTTCCTACTTGAAAGAAAACACAATTGTCACAAAACTCATGTTTGGCATCATATACTTTACCATGTCAGACCATAGCATTCAACGGCAATTAGTTAGCTCTGCCAGGCCGAATTTTTTTGTGGCTAATGCAGTAATAAGACCCATCACATGATGCCCACCCTACTTCCACCAGGGAAGAAGCCGTTGTAAAATTCCTGTTCCTCATTTCAACTTTGGCCTCCAGCCTAACAAGGACAGGTTTTATTGCTCTGTCTCGCCTATACTTCTGTTTTTGTAGAGATTACTTGTATGTTGTAGCCCATCCTACTTGACACGGACACATGCCCACTAATAAAGACACAAATGAATGTTTTGATGGGAGTTAAATTATCCTCCTTTCGGACTCCCACTTTAATCTAACTCTCCTCCAATGACTGAGTCATCCTTTTTTTTTTTGAGCAGACAGCACAAAGCAGTTTTCTGGATCTTTCCCATGTTCAGGATGGAGGGGAGAGACTAGAGCAACTAGAACCAGGCAAAGCCAGTGGAGTCCTTACCACACCCTTGCCTTTCCTGGTGTGATGCGATCTTGACAGCCACCACCATCCCATCCTTTCACCTCCTTACTCTCTCCCGACCCCCTCGTCTCTCTCTTTTCCTCTAACCCTTATTCTTTCATGTTACCAGTTAACATCGTTTTATAATGCCAAGCTTCAACCCTTCAGTCCACTTCTCCTCTCATTCCCTTTGCTTCCTCTGTATGGCTGACATCATATATGCTGACACGCTGATCAGCCTGAGTACTTCCTGGGCTATGCACACAATTCAGAAGAAGCCATCATTCCACCCCCCCACCCCCTCCCTCCCCACATGCTGTCTTGCTTTGTGGGTATAGGGTGATAGTCCCTGCTTCCACTTATCACTTTGTGAAATGAACCCTGTGAATTGGTCAGATGTTTTGTTATGTTTGTTTCTGTATGTGTTACACATGTGGTTACAATGTGGCTTCACGTATCACAGAGAGGCTTAAAACTGCTAAGATATGAGAGATTGTCATCTTTGATCCAAAGGTATTATGCTACACTACATATTTTCAGAAGTCTCCATCCCCAAATCAGATGACTGAACTCCCCTTCCGTAAGAATTTTCATGGGATGTCACGTTCCTCTGACAAATTGTCTGTCAGTCATACATCAGAAACATGATGGCATGCCCCACCAGTTCACCAACCCGCCATAGGCCAAAACATCAGAAACATGATGGCGTGCCCCACCAATTCACTGATCCATCACAGGCCAAAACATCAGAAACATCAGAAACATGATGGCGTGCCCCACCAGTTCACTGATCCACCACAGGCCAAAAATATATCAAAACATGATGGCATGCCCCACCAGTTCACTGATCCAATATAGGCCCCCAAACATCATCAGAAACATGATGGCGTGCCCCACCAGTTCACTGATCCAACATAGGCCAAAACATCAGAAACATGATGGCAGGCCCCACCAATTCACTGATCCAACACAGGCCAAAACATCAGAAACATGATGGCGTGCCCCACCAATTCACTGATCCAACACAGGCCAAAACATCAGAAACATGATGGCATGCCCCACCAGTTCACTGATCCAACACAGGCCAAAACATCAGAAACATGATGGCGTGCCCCACCAATTCACTGATCCACCAGAGGCCGAAACATCAGAAACATGATGGCATGCACCACCAATTCACTGATCCAACATTGGCTGAAACATCAGAAACATGATGGCATGCCCCACCAATTCACTGATCCAACATTGGCTGAAACATCAGAAACATGATGGCATGCCCCACCAATTCACTGATCCAACATTGGCTGAAACAGAAACATGATGGCATGCCCCACCAATTCACTGATCCAACATTGGCTGAAACATCAGAAACATGATGGCGTGCCCCACCAATTCACTGATCCAACATTGGCTGAAACATCAGAAACATGATGGCGTGCCCCCACCAATTCACTGATCCAACATTGGCTGAAACATCAGAAACATGATGGCATGCTCCACCAATTCACTGATCCAACATTGGCTGAAACATCAGAAACATGATGGCATGCCCCACCAATTCACTGATCCAACATTGGCTGAAAACATCAGAAACATGATGGCATGCGCCACCAATTCACTGATCCAACATTGGCTAAACACAGTCATCTTCACTGCGTAGACTCAATATTGGTGTGTGGCAAAGAGTGAAATGGTCATACTCAGAGATCCTGTGTCAGATTTGACTGATTGTCCCAGAAGACGTGTGTGTGATCTAGTAGTAAAGTCTGGATACTATGCATTGTTCAGATTTATGCCCTAGATAAAAGTATAACTTTATGCCAGTACTTCGTTAAATCTCTTGAGATGATTAATGAATACTAATGACTGTTGAAATGTTTTGTAATAGGTGACTGTTAGTAACATTTGTGCTCGGACTGAGCGTATTCCTGTGCAGAATTACATCACGTGAGAATTTGACTACTTTGAAGAACTATTTCCTTCAGTTGTTTGCATTCTTACTGTCTCAAGTCACTTGTAAAGATCCACACTAATCTGAGTTTAGAACTAAAGTGGAGACAGCAGGTTAAGGTAAAATATTTATGTTAGCTTCACTTACACCGGTTGACACCTCACACTTTCCAGAAAGTCGGAGCACAAGTGTGAAAATCATCAAGTTGGAATGCTAGCCACTTGTCTCTAAACCGGGTTCTTGTTCTCCACAAACCCTTCAACTTCTACTGCAACTGACCCAAGACAAGAACAAGAATCCATGCTACTGTGTGGCCCATGTGTACAACTGACTAACCAGCAGAGAGAGATCTGTGCACCTCTCCACCTTTACATCAGCTTCTTGCGTATCTGCTGGATTCCAACTCTGATCAATAGAACAGCCCCTTTCTTTACGATGAAATAAAGTCAGAAGAGCCCAGTCATGTGAAGCCAGACTGTATCTTTGAGAAAATTTTAAATATTTTGTATGATTTAATTAACCTCTTCACTGCGCTGTTGACGTACAGCATTCATCATGAAAAGTGCTGTCTGCAATGCGTTGTTGACGAATGTTGTTCGTCATGATTCAACACTCTTTCTGTTTCGTCCAGCATTGCTGAAAATCCTTCTATTTGATAAGCTTCCTTGACCACTCTTTGCTTTTGGTGTACCATTTGTTCAAGGTAATTGGTCATTTACATAATTTATGATGATCAATCAGCAAGGTATTGTGAAGTCGTACATTCAGTATTTGAAGCCATGGCTGCCCCCACAACGAAGCTATACAGTTGCAGAGGTTATTGACAAAATTTACCAAGATGAAGATAGTGGAGATGAAGATTTTGATCCAGCTGGCTTTGAACTTCATGAAGTTGATGCTAACGACCCAGAGTTTGATCTGGAAGGGGAAGAAGCTTTGTTGAATGACTCGTCGTCTGAGTCAGACTCTGAGCATGGAGGTCCAATAATTCAAGGTGTGTCATGAAAGTTGATGTTACCTGACCCAGAGTCGAGATCTGGTGTGTGAAGAAGCTGTGTTTAGTGCCGTGTCTGAGTGAACTCTGAGCAGGAGTGTAATGTGCATGTTTGTGAGTGTATTGAGAGATTCATTCAGTTTTCGTAAGAAAACTGGAACGTTGCACATGTTGTGACAGTAATAAATACTGAATCCAACAAGCGCGCATGTGGCCAATATATCAGTCTCCGTGTCAGCCCGTTTGGGGGCCACGTTCGGTGGCGAGGTTGTCATCGGGTTCAAATCCATCAGACACGTCTTGACCGCTTTGTGGGTTTTGTTTTCTGCCTTCAGTGTCCACCGACCCAGCCGCTCCTACCCCTCTAGAGTCAAGTTTGCTGTGGATCTTTGTGTTAGGCTTGCCTTGGGTAGTACAGCGATGATCTCCAAACAGTTGAGTTTCATCCACTAATGGCCTGCGTCGTTTCATGTGAGGGTAGGTGTTGCTCAACGTTCCTGACCAACAACTGTGTGTGCTGTGTGTGTGTATCTCGGGCTTAGTTGACGCGGGTGATATATGTGAAAGCAGGAAGCATGTGGTAGATTGTTGTGTTGTTGATGATGGCTTTGTCATGTAAGTCTCAGACCACAATTGATGTGATAATATCCGTAGCATCATCGTAACCCAGTCCGCTATTTCAAAGCTCTGCATAACAAAAAGGACTCCGCTCTGGGAGTCATGGCCCTTCAATCCCAGCAGATCATGGGGACTTTCTTGGCCCCAACCTTCTCCACCCTGAGGCTTGAGTTTGCTGCGGACCAGTTAGAAGACAGGGACCTTACACAGCCGAGTTTCATCCCTTAATGGTCCTTCTGAGAGACTTTTGCTCAATTGTACGGACGTCACACTGCAGGTTGCCGCATCTCCAGAGGTGCTTATTTATCGCGGGAAATTTGAAAGGATCAGCCAGCACGATTGGGTCATTAGTCTCGACCAAATGGAGATCCCCAAGCATCAGCGAATCAGCACTCATTCTCATCAGTCTGGGGTCTAAAAAGTGGTGTCCTGCAGATGTCGTGTTGATCATGCCCTCTATCAGTGGTGACAGGCGCCCATCCGGATGGAGCAACTCCACTGACGACGCTGGCTTACTTTTTGCTTCAATATTGGGTCACCGTTTAGGGGCAAGTCTGCATTTGGTGGCAGTCCCTGTGGACGGACGTGAGGCTCCCTCCGAGGTCACCGCGTCACTCGACGAATTGACCACGAACTGATCAATTGGATTGCCGCTGCAGGGGGTATCTAACCTGTCGGTGGGTCCTGCTATGTTTAACGACTGAACATTGAATGGGCCCACTGGACACTGACGTGCAGGACGCTGCTTTTTATGGACCGGTACCGTCCTATGGACGGGGTGGTCGGCTCATGAGCTTGACATTGACTGCTCCCCCTGGATGCCGTGGACCAGGAGTGGTTGGGCCTGACCGAACCGTAAACACAAAATGTTTGGAATCAGCGGCACTGTTAGTGCATTTTATAACAATGCTGCTGGGCCAAGTACTAGTTCAAACACCACCAAAATTTGGATTGTTTAACACCGCTGATCTAAACACCTTTCGCTGCTGTGACACAGTTCTAGTTCAAGGGATAACTCATTGGATGTTTGCAGTGTTTGCTTGATGAAAATGAAATGTTTTGGGCGTGGCCTGCTAATGACCCCAATTTCAGTTTGTGTATGGAGGAAGTTGTCGCTTAAGTATGTATGTGTTACGAGTATTTTCATAAACTGATACTAGTGAAAGCAAGAGTAGATATAAGTTGGTATCAAAAATTTGTTTATTTGGTTGGACTTTGAAGCGGGGTGGTGTTCAATGATGTGTGTTGTGGTGTTTGAGTTTTGTTGACTAACAGAAGGGTGCGTGGCTATGTTTTACGCTGTGTGTGTGGTGTGTGTGTGTGGTGTGTGGTGTGTGTGTGTGTGTGTCGTGTGGTACATTTTCTGTTTTATTTCATGAAATATTTCTGTGGAAAATTGAACTCTTGCTTTCAATGTGTTATACAGCTAGGTGATGCAGCATGGAGATGATGTTCAGACTGGACCTGCGTTGTTGCTGGACCTGCTGGTGCTGGACCTGCTGTTGCTGGGCTGCTGTTGCTGGGGCCTGCTGGAAGAGGAGGGGGAGGAAGAGGAAGAGGACGGAGAGGAAGAAGTGGTGGTGCTTCGAGGTAGAGGACGGAAGCCTGGTCATCTACGGGGTGGGCGCCAGGATCAGCGTGTCTGGATTGTGCCCGACAATTTTTGAACCTGACATCCCTGATTTTACTGCTAATGAAGGGATTCAGGTGGACATGACCAACTTTACTGCTGCTGATTATTTCAATTTAAACATCAGTGACCTGATCCACACATTTCATTGGATTCAGACTAACAAGGTTACGCAGAAGAGTACCTATGCAACACAACACTTAAACCAAGTTCAAGAGCAAGGGTTCTTGGGTACCCACAATGATGAAGAAGTTCAGAAATTTTTGGGAGTAGTACCTGCTCATGGGAATTGTGAAAAAAAAAAAAAAACAGCCATAAACAGCTTAATGGAGTTCAGGATCCACTGATCCGAACAGCCACCTTTCCTGCTGCTGCATGTCTCGGTGACAAATTTTTGCTGCTACTGAAATTCTGGCCACATGGCTGACAATGATGAATTGCCACCAGTGGGGGTACCAATCAAGACAGTAGGCTGTTCAAGATACGGCCTGTGCTTGATCACTTTTTTTGAGACATTTCAATTGTCTTCACGCCAGAAGAAACACTTCCATAGGTGAATCCCTGCTGCTTATGGAAAGGCCGCTTGGTGTCTCAAGCAGTAATTTTTTCGTTATGTTTATTTATGGAGACGGGCCCGATTTTGCATCAAACTATTCCCAGTCATGTGTGATAGCTCAGGAACCTAACAGATGCAGACGTGTCTGCCGTGCAAAGATGAACAAAGACACAGCGAGTCAGTATGAGCCAGATTGATGCACCTCTGCCCCTATAGTCTGTAAGCTCAGCCGGTTTACTATGCCGAGAACCTTCTGCCGTCTCAGGCTAAGGATGGTGGTGCATTGGTGGGTTGTCTGTGTCCTTTTTTTTGCCCACCCGCCTCTGACACCACCCCCCCCCCCCCAAGGGTAGCAAAGTAAGTTTCATTAGTACAATCTGGGTAGCAACCGACTTGCACTCCGAGCGTTCAAGTGATTCCGTTGGACATTTGTAGTGATTTTACACGTAGACGGCGCAAAACCCACCACCTTCTGGTGTTGTGGCATATTTGTCGTAATCCCTCAAAAGATGTCCCAACGCTGTGCCTTTGAGAGTTGCTTCCATCCCCCCACCCCCCCCCTGCCCAATTTTTTTTTTTTTTTTTTCTTTTGTGACAAGGGAGACAGACAGAAACGAGTCTGTCTAGCACCTTGTGCTCACGTAGAAATTTTGCCCTGACAAAAAGGGCATCGTTTTCCTATGGTAGCACATGTGAATACTTCTGCCACAACCCTGCAGCTGACGGTATCAGCAACGATTTAAAGGATCAACAGTGTCAAGTCCTCAGCAGATTTGGACTACAGCAAGAAACATGGAGGCTTCTCCTGTGGACTGCACGTCACGTACTAGTTGCAGCATACGACTGGCACTACATCAAACCATGAACAGGTACAAAAAACTGCCGTCGCATCGCCCCCCCACCTATCTTCTAGGTGTGACTGTCATTTTGGTATAATTGTAGCTTAGCTATGCAAACACTTTTGGTTCGGGACAGGATGGAACGGAATCTAGCCAGCTCTTCCTGACTTCCCCTTGAAAGAATATTTTTTTAGTATCAGTGAGATGCATTTTTGGTCCTGACAAGATCAGATAATGTCCCTCCTTACTTATTCCCTCCCGGAGGCGTCCTCACGGCACTCATCGCTGTGGGTTCGAGACCTTATTCTCTCCGTGTCTGATTCCATTGCGTCTCCTCTACCCTCTTGTCATCCTCTCTGTGTTCACTGCTCCCCCCCTCTACCTTCCCACTGAGTGTGTCACTCTTGCATCATTAGCCCTTGCAGCGTGCTCGGCCCACATCAATATTCGCCCCCCAGTGCCTTGTGTACTCCTCGCTGCGTTCCTAAGATTCTTTTTCTTTTTATCTCTTTCTCCCAACCGGGTATTCCCGGCAGTGACACACGCGTACCCACATTCAGTCTCGCTTTTCCTTACCCCTCGTGTGTTCGCCCCAGAGCCTTGTTTCTTTTTTGCCCCCATTGTCTTAATCCCCGTGGTTATTAGTTGTTTTTGTTTGACTTTACAGTTTCTTTGTGATGACCTTCTGTCCTTTCATCCTGCGTATTATATGTGTCCCTTGCTCAGCTCGTTGTGTTGATCTGGGTTTTAGAGACGTTGTTTAGATGCTGCTATTAAGCTTTCGGCATTGCCGTTTGCGTATTTCTGCTTCTCTCTCTTTTAGTAGAACAACAATCTTCTTTTATGTCCACCGCGTCCCCCCCACACAGTATTGATTGTTGTGGCTAGGCTGGCTTGCTCGGTTGTGCGGTTTTGTTTGGCGCCTTATTCTGCTTATGCGGCCTCCTCGTTCTCTGTACTCACCCTCCCATGTGTATCCCCTAACGTTTCTCATCTGATCTTGCTTCCTCTCCCATCTAAGCAAAACGTGGAGAATTTTTACTGTCTTTCACCAATTTACCTCTGTGCCGTCACCCCAAACCATTGGTGTCTACAGGGGGGAGGCCCTATTCCTCGGATCTTCTATTCACCCCCGCCGACCACTGTCTCCCCTCTTATTTTCTCCAAGACCCATACACTCTCATCCTTGTTTTTTTAACTCGACTTTTGTATGTAGATCTGCCCGCACTTCCAAGTCACAGGTTTTTTTCATTTTTTTCCATTTTTTTTTGACCATAAAGATTGTGCCCCTCGCTAATAGATATGAAGGATCCTACTCTTTCAGATCCTTCTACCACCCAGCCAAGGACATTTGATAACTTTTTTTTTTTTTGGTTCGTTTAGCGTGCACTCTGACATTTTCCGTTCCTCCCCTTTTTTCTTCTTCCCCCCCCCCCCCCCCCCCCCCCCGGATCCTCCCTTTTGCCCCCCCCCCCCCCCCCCCCCTGTTCGTTCAAGGCGCTACCCGTGTGCGGCCTCTCCCCCTGGCGACCAGAGCTTAAGCGTAGAGCGCGGGATTGGTACAATCACCCCAAAATTCTCGTTCCTTTCCCGCAAACTATCGAGTCTACACCTGCGGGCAGGACTCTTTTTTTCCGCACATGTGCCCAGACATGCCTGCGTGTTCCCTGATAGTTGCGAAGGCGGCCTGCTTCGTTTGTCTCTGCGTGAAAAAACTTGGAAACAGGATGGATGCAATGCAGAGTTAGAGGATGCGACATACGATTTTTGCTGAACCTATTTCTATTGGTGCTGTTCCGTCCCGTAAATATTTACACATAGTCCCCCCCCCACTCGTGCGCGTTCATTCTCCTCCATTCTCGATCACTGACGGATCTTTCCTTTTTGAGTGCTCTCGAGAGGTTTTAAGGCCCGCTATACTGGATATTTTGCAAAATGAAGCATGCCCTCACCCTAGACTTCGATCTTTCATTGACTTTTCATTCCCCGGAACAATTGGTGAAAAAAAAAGAGTCTGTGCCAAAAAAAACCGAGTTGTGCTGGGAGATGAGTGGAGGACGAGTCATGAAGAAACCAGGCAGTTGTTTAATCTAGATGATTTGCTCAAGCGTCGTGTTGAAGTCAGTGTACAAGGAGGAAGGTATGTAACATGGGTTTTGTTGGGGGGGGGGGGGGTTGCGCACTGATCATCTTTTTTGATATTGATGGGGGGACTGCCCATCGTTTGTTATTTTCACCCCAGTCCTTTCACGATTGTATGTATCTGTCCCGCACCTTTTTTTCTCTTATGAAGCCATCTGCACTCACAGACACACGTATTGTGCCTCCGTTGTTGTTGTGGCCCTGGCAGCACAGCTGGTTTTTTCGAGGACATTCGCCTCATGGTGTACCATCGCGGACTGGCTCGATCCGTGTAGCGGGATCCGCCTTTGGGCCCAGTGCCCAAGCCTCACACAAACAATCTTCTGCGCCGCACCCACTAAACTGTGGTTGTGGTTTGGAGTCTAGACAGTTGATCACTCAGCCGCCAACATCACCGTGCCCAACTCAAACCCAGTCAGCACTTTCCTTTATGGGCAATGAGTTTTGACACAATTCTCCATGCCAGGTCTCCCTGACCCAGAGAAGTCCACCCGGCATAGGGACCTCATCTCTGCCTCCGCTTGTTCTCCACCCCTTGGCCCGAACCCTTACTCTCCTCCTGGGGATGATGGAGTCCATCTCGTCCCTTCATACCAGACTGGCCGGGTTCCCCAAGCATCAACTCCAAAGGGAGTTCCGGTTGTCGTTGGTCTCAGACTCCGACTGCTGGGATCAGACCATTCCCTTGGGGCCTTCCGTTCTTGGGTACGGAAGAGTGACTCAACCCCTCCACAACTGACCCCAGGGGTTCCATCTCCCTCCCAACCCAGCCCCGGGAACTCTACATGCCTCCAACTTGGGCTGGGGCGCCCACTTGTAGAACAGTCCATGCCTCAGGGGTGTGGAGGACGCACAGATGCCCGTCTCCATATCGGCATCTTGGAATTGGAAGCGTCAGGCTTGCCCTCCTCCGCTTCCATCCCCAGTCGGACACACCAACTGGTTCTCCTCTCAAGGAAAGAGACCGACTGCGGTGGCTTGCTATGTCAACAAAGGCGGGGGGGGGGGGCATGCTCCATCAGCTTCTCCCTCCGGACAGAGGCTGGTGTCATGCATGGGGAATTACTCTCTGCTGCGAGACACATAGTGTGGGACCCACAATATCCTGGCAGACTCTCTCAGCCGGTCCAGGTCTCTCCTTTACACGGGAATGGACCCTCAGCAGGCTAACCTTAACCCTCAGTGTGTGGGAACACTGGTTTCAGGCCCATGGTCAGCCTCTTTGTGGCCACCCAATTCAACCATCGTCTGCCAGTGTATGTCTTTTCCCACCGCCCTGATCCCGTATCAAAGCGTATGCTAATCGACGGCTCTCCCATCACTCTCTTCATCCCTGGTCGTTCGCTCATAGCATGCACCTTTCCTCCCTTCCCGATCCTTCACAAGGTGATCAGGAAGGCAAGGCTGGAAAAAAACCCAGGCTCATCCTCTATAACCCCCATGGTGGGTGTCGATCCCAATCCTGGTTTTCCGGACCTCAAGTCCCACCACTCCCCAGCCCCTCCCCCCTCCAGTTGAACACGTGGTGGGACATGCTCAGGCCCAACCTGCGTTCTGCGCCGGCTCGGGTCAGCCCTCACTCCTGCACCCCCAGATGCTCTGCCCTTCCCACCGCCTGGCTTCTGTGCCAGCGCGCTCGCCTGCAGCACCTGCCAGGGCCCTTTCCTCCCAGACAGAACAGTTCGCCAGTCTGTCCCTGGTGACGGCAGACAAATCGTGGGGGCGTGGGAACAACGTCAAGGACCTTCTACGGGACCTAGCGACGGAGCCTTGCACAGGACAGCCTACCAGCTGATCCGCCTCTGCGATTACTGATGGGAGAGATGGGTCTCGACGTGGTGCTTCAGACAACTCTGTTTCCCTGTTTTGTCCCCCCCACCTTCGCAACATCCAGATAGGTCTAACTTTGTCTATTTTAACCTATCCCTCCTCTCTTAAGCTCTCGTGCTAGCTCCATACGGGGGCTACAGGTCAGCTTGTCTGCACACTTTGGTTGTCGCCAACTCAGTGCGGATTCGCTTTTTCCTTGTTGGGTTTGACTTCCTGGGGGGTCTCCACAGAGGATCTTTAGGGGGTTTTTTGCTCTACGTGAGTTTCGTCCAGTCCCCCTAGGGTCCATGTCCTTTCCTTTGGGATGTTGCTTTATTGTCACTTTGAGTCGAGCTTTTTTCGAAAACCCCTTGGTTTTCGCCTTGCCTTCACACACCCTACCCTTTGAACGCTTGTTTAATTTTTTTTCTGAGTTGTTGCTTTTCCTTGTTTCTGCCTTGACTAGGTGTCTCAGACACTACTGGGAATGCTTGCGCCCCAGGTGCTCCTACAGAGATGTCTCCTTATTTCTATCAACCCCCAATAAGAAAGACATCTTGGCTGGCACTATCTCTAGGTGGCTTTCCAAGACGGTGAGATCTGCCTACGCCCAGGCATGCAAGGATCTACCCGTCCTATCTCACCGGGCCCATGAGGTCAGAGCGCTGGCCACTTCCGCAGCGTTCCAGCACTCTGTCCCCTTGCGCCATCTTCTGGAGGCAGCCTATTGGCGTTCGGAAAATCCATTTAAAAACTTTTATCTAAAGTTCTCGGGGGTTACCTTTCGCGCAGGCCTTGCTGAATGAGGAACAGGAAGCGGACACCGGCTTCTTCCGTTGGCGGAAGAAGGGTGGGTGTCACATGACTGTCTGTTACTGCATTAGCCACAAAAATTCGGCCTGGCAGAGCTGACTAACTGCCGTAGAATGCTATGGTCTGACATGGTAAGTATACTAGCCAAACAGGGAGTATAATAAAAACTTCCCATTTTTTTTTTACATTTTTGTTACAAACAGATTTTTAAAATTCATTTTCCTTTCATTTGATATAACTGTTATGTAGCTATCTTCAATATTTTCTGAACTATAAGCAAATGAGTCATAGGCATGATTTTTGTGTTTTTCTGAATTCTGCAGGCAACAGAAACTGGGAGATAAATGCCTTTCATTCTTTGTGTGGCTAGACTGTGCTTTGTTGTGGCTGGACACTGCTTCCTGGATCATTGTACACTGTAAATCTTCAATACAAAATGTGCTATGAACTGCTGTGAGCTCCAGCATCACCTAATAACATCATGATTGATTTTTTTTTCTATTGCATTTCAAGGAGTTCGTGTGTCATTCTAGCATGTCATTCCATTATGTTATTGTTACAAGCAGATTCTTCATTTAATTTCCTTTCATTTGATATGTACTTTTATGTAGCTATCTTCAATATCTTCTGAACTATAAGCAAATGAAAATCATAGGCGTGATTTTTGTGTTTTTTTTTATAATTCTACCGGTGACAGAAACTGGGAAATAAACGCCTTTCATTCTTTGTGTGGCTAGACTGTGCTATGTTGTGGCTGGACACTGCTTCCTGTATCATTGTACACTGTAAATCTTCAATACAAAATGTGCTATGAACTGCTGTGAGCTCCAGCATCACCTAATAACATCATGATTGATTTTTTTTTTTTTTCTATTGCATTTCAAGGAGTTCATGTGTCATTCTAGCACATCACTCCATTATGTTATTGTTACAAGCAGATTCTTCATTCAGTTTCCTTTCATTTGATATATACTTGTATGTAGTTGTCCTGAATATCTTCTGAATTATAAGCGAATGAAAATCATAGGCATGATTTTTGTCTTTTTCTAAAAAATTTCTTAGCATGGGACTTAGCAAAATATGATAGCAGGGAAGGGGTTAAGTAGTCAAAAATCAAGTTTTGTGTGTGAAAATGCTCTTAACTTGTGTTAGTTTGCTGTTCATTTATCATTCATGTTTGAACCTGTTTCTGATTCTGTTACTCAGAGCACAAGCAGTTGTAAATGCATAAGCCTAAGGTGAAGAACACCTGAAAGGTGAATAACATCTGAAACATTCACAAGTATTTTTAACAGTCTTGAGAAAAACGAAAATTTTTGTCTTTGGGTGGAGGTGAAGTTTGCCATGAAAACTACTGTAAGATTTTGACAGAGAAAAGGAGAGCCAGTGTGATGGAAGTCTTCATTGAAACACTAAAACCCCAATCCTGCTCCCTTTAGCAGGGGTTATTCAGTCAGCATAGGTTCCTGTCGCATGTCACCATGCAAACAGGAAGGGTGAGAACCAGCATGAGACACATTTGCATGGTTTCCATTGCACAGTTTCCATTTTCATAAAATGGCAATCCCTCAGCCTCCCACACCCAGGTGCTGAATAGGCATGTTTTCAACATAATTAGGAGCACATTTGTTGGTCATGTACTCTCCTCATTCAGACACACTTCTTGTCTTAAAGACACTCTTCATGACAATGTACCATCCTCTTTGGGTACAGGTCTTCTCTTGTCCATAGTGTTGCTCCCTCCCCACACAGGTTGAGACCTCACCTAGACTGAGACGTCTGCTCTAGGGAAACCATCTCCACAGCTACAGCTCCTTTCTGGTTACCAAGAGCTCTCATTTTTCTTCTTTTCTTGCTTAGAAGATTTGTTGGTTTGTGCTGACCTGCAGAGTTTGACACTTTCTAAGCTGAAGGCCACCAGAGGGAAAGTAAGTATCTCAGATTTGGGGACTTGATTGAATATCTCACCGAGAACATCACAACACACTGCTTCATCATACACAACTGGACGATGATCACCACCCCTTACACTCTCCCCAAGACACCTCAAGGACAGCTACCCTGAAGTCTGTGGTTATTCCAGGCTTCTAAGGACACTGTCTACTTTGATATACTCTCCCCACTCCAGTTGATCTTGTGCCCAGTTTACAGACACACTTTTTCCACAAACAGTTAGAAGACTTGTCTGCACTCTAGTTCTGCCTCAGGTGCCCTCGCTGAGAAGTTTCACCTCAGGTTACTCGGTCTCAGGTCAAGCAAATCCTCAGCCAAACATGGACTAGTCCTCACTCTACTGCTGTGGACTGGCATAGCCACCTTTCTTCTCCTCTCCTGATAGTAGTGTTCTGTGAGCAGCGTTCTCTGGAACCAAAGGACTCCAGGCATGGATGTTCAGAACTGGAGAACTGACTTACAGAGCCAGTTACCTGATTTGAAGAACTTGGGGGCTCTATTCTGGCCCCTTTATACAAGCTGTAGCCTGCCAAAAGCTACATTTTCTGAGTTCCCAGACAAGCAGCTTACTTTGGGATAAACAAGCTCATTTATGGGTCATGGGAACCCCCTCCCTTGACACAACAAGTAATGAGTCCTTCTCAGACTCTGGAGTGGTTTGGTTGGAAGTTTCTTGAAGGATTTCTCAAGGCATCAGGTCTTTAGTGTCATTTGTTCTCTTCTTCCATCTTGTAATCCTGAAAGTCTGTGAACTTTGGAAGCCAAAGAACAACACTTCTTGAATCTCTTCATCCCTTTCACTTTGACATAATACCTTATCTTTTGCTGCCGTCAGCCGCCTCAAGCCTGTCTGCTACAGTGCATATTAAAATGTGTTTGTCCAGAGGCAGGAGGTTGACGAGGTGACTTAGATTGCCTCTAATTGGGATTGCTACATTAGTACACATACAAAATCTGTTTGATCACTTAAATGTGCCATCTGTATGTGACAGGGCTATGACTCTGAAAATTTAATTGAATGAACTTGTACACTGGTCACATATGCCTTTGATTAATTGTGATTTCATTATTCAAAATGTGGGATCAGTCTACATCTTAATGGAATTGAATGTCATTTTAAACAGTTTCATATCTTTGAGATCAAAGTCAATGGACTTTAGGTGTCAGAAATGATCATGTATGTAACTCTGTACTTGCTTTTATGATAGATGGTTAAGACACATTAATGTGGTCTTGTATAATTTTTCATTATGCTTTCAGATTGTGTGTTCGAATGGTCAGATCCACGCGTTCAGGCATGGGCAAGACTTTGTATGTGAAGCGTCTTGCCTGCCAGCTGAAGAGCTTGCTTGAAGAGGAGGCAGAAGAGGAAGAGGACAGCAGTGATGAAGACGATGAAGCTACGCATGTGACTGTGCCTCTGTATGAAAAGCATGTTGACATTCACGATGTTGCTGCCACTCTTTTGCGTAGAGTTCCACCTGGTCAGACATCTCAACCCAGGATCATCCACCTTGATGTTGCTTATGAGGTATTTCAGTCCTATACTGTCTTCATAGACAAAGTAATTCTCATAGAAAGGAGTAGTGTAGCAGCATTCCCATAGTGGGTTTTGAAAATCCTGATTGTCAGTTTTTGAGTCATGAACATGAGAAAGTTTTGTTTGCTCTAGCATCATTGTAAACTGAGTGGTATCTCTTTACATATCGGTACCAATGCAATGAGACTGATGTTAGTCTGTTTCCAAGAATTAGTCCTTATGTGTATCAGATTCCATGATAAAGATGTTGGTGGAAAGAACTAGCTAGGGTACCTTTCGCTCTGCAGTAATCTTGAAATATGCCACATACAGGCTTGATCAAACTTGTCTTGTTGGTACTTACTCTTCCCCAAAATATAAGTAAGATCAAATTAAAAGTAATTTTAACAAGAGTTAAACCACACATATTACATTTACTTTTGCATGTGATCTCAACCAGTTTCAAGCTGTAGCAATTTTTTTTTCTGAGCTTTGTGGCTGATCAGCTCCATGATCATAGCCTTTTCCAGTATGCTGGCCAGTGTTTAGTTCCAGTCATTAATTTCTTAAACAAATGATTTGATCTTCAATGAAGAGCTATGCAGTATATGCATATGACTGGTATCAGAAATAAATTTTCATCAAAAATATTTGGTGAAGAAATATATTAAGGAACATTGCATTCCTGTTCAGTCGAGTAAAGCCAGAGAGACATAAAAGTGCTTGATATAATCCTGTTCATACCGAAAGGAACAAAAAGATATTATGATATTCTCAATGATAATGAATGGATAACTAAATGCTGTCAAAAAATGGAATAATGTCATTAACAATAAATTTAAACTGGAACACTGTTTGTCATAGAACACATGAAATTCAAGAAGCAAAACTTAATTGGTTCCAAATTAGGATAATCCACAGAATCATTGCAACAATGAAAGAATGGGGGTTACGAATGTTGAAAAATGCAGTTTTTGCAAAACAGAAAATGAGACCATTCTCCATTCATTTTGGCAGTGTGACATTGTAACAAAATTTTGGAAAAACCTAGAAACCAGCATTAATCAAAAATGTAAATGTGCACAAGGGAAAAAAGTAGATAAGTCAACTGTTTTGCTTGGATTTTCACAAAATCATGAAGCAGATGAGACATTTCACTTCATTATCTTGCTCTCCAAGCTCTTTATATACCATTGCAAAATTAGCATGTATCAGCCATCTCTTACTCCATATCTAGAGCAGCTCCATTATAGATACAAAATAGAGAAATACTTATCTCAAGTCAACATGGATTATGCCGGTTTTCTCTCCAGGTGGAAATGCTATGAATCTCTTATCAATGAAAACAGTTGACTGTGGTAAAAGAATGTTGCATGTATTATGACCATCTTTGTATTATTCTATACTTTTAGATTTTCACTTTAGAATGAAAGGTCAAGTCTACATAATTTTCCTGTGTGTATTGTGTGACCTGACAATTTCATCTCCTTCTACCCTGCAGTCTCTGCCGTGCATGTTAGACATAAAAGAAAGCTACATTTCTGTAAAAGCTGCGGTTGTTTGGCGTTAGGGATAACATAGTAACATATTATGGTCTTCCTATGGCAAATCTGCTTGTTATCTTCTCTCTCTCTCTCTCTCTCTCTCTCTCTCTCTCTCTCTCTCTCTTGTTGTGTGTGTGTGCATGGTGTTTACATTTTGTTTGCTTTGGTACTGTTGGTTGTTCTTGTTCCTTTTTTATCATGTCCTTTGTTTCCAGTGTATGTAATTCAGTGGCAGATGATTATGTACTTGTTCATATGATTACTGTATGGACTCAATGTTTTTTTTTTTTTTATGTTCTTCATGTTTGTGTAATAAAACTAAAAGGAAAAAACATGTCAAAATAAAAAAGAAACATTTAAGATACATTGAAAAAAATGAATTTTTTTTTCATAGAAATTAAAAGAAAAAACATAACCAATCAAAAAAAAAAGAAAAGCATGGCCATCACTTGAAAATCAAAATTGGCAAATAAAAAAAGCACTGCCCTATGAATAGTTGCTGTTTCCTTTGCAAAGGAGTGATTGTTTCTTTATGCAGAACAAATGCTGATAAAATGTAAATACATTATTGTCTTTGCACAAGAAAAATACAATTTTTTTTTATCCTAGCTATATGCAATTTTATGAAGCAAGTCGGACACACAAAAACACCAAGCTTGTTGAGGTGTGAGTCACAGTTTGCACTTACTTTAGCTTCACAGACTGCAGGACTGATAAAAAAAAAAACAGCAGCAAGAAATAAAGATTTAAAAAATTAAAACAGAATACTGTTATGAAACAGTTGAAAAATAAAGATTTTTTTCAAATTATCACCGGAAAAGAATAAAGTCATGCATAAATTATTGACCAAAATAAGATTGATCAATGGCAGGATTTTCGTTGTTCTTAATCTATCCATAAGTGACAGCCCATCCTGCATAGTTGACCTTTTTCCTCCAAAATGAATTTGAAATCTAATGCTGAAAACAAAATTATATCAGTCTGTAAATCTAAACTAGGTTTTTAAAGTTCTTACCTTTGTTTTAGAGGGAAGGGGGGAGGATTCTAATGGCATCCAGTGCAATAACAATTATTGGTGGAATTCTATAAATTGATGTAGATTCTGTATCCATCCTTGATCTGCAAATCAAAACTTTACCAATCATCTCTGTTTTTAACCCTAAATTACTGTGGAATTATCGAGATTTCACCAGCCAAGATTTTCAGCTTGACCACATTGGCTTTAACTGATGCTGAACTCTATTTTCATGCAAAAAATAAAATCATCACTGCAAGAGGGTCATTATAAACACTCCCATAACTTTGTAGCTGTATTCCTGAATAAATCTGCTAATTTTATTCAGATTAGGCCGCTGTTGCTAATGTCACTGCTTGACGGAACATCAGGGTTCATCATTTGTGATCACCACTCAATTTTCTTTGCAGAAATTGTTGATTCAAATTCAATTTTGCTTTGAGTCAGGGCTACTTACTGCTGGAAATATTGCTGAGTCATTGCAGGTTCCAGTAATATAGTTGGCTGAAGTGTGTGATAAGTACACAACTTGTTTTTCTCATTTGAATTAAAGCATCTATGCAGACGTGTTTACCCAGATGATGTCACATAATTTTTTTGTTACATATTTGGGGAAATACTTCAAATATGACAACAATAACAAAGATATGTCAAAAAAAATTGAGATAAGGTTCTGAAGAGGTAATTGCACTTGTGGGTGTAACCATGGAATTGTTTTGGAGTGCCAGTTTGGGTGCTTTGACTAAAGTGTAAATCAGATCTGGCTGTGTCTGCTTATTCAACAACATGCTGATAAGTAAGAACATAGGGAAAAATATGGAGAAAAAAAATGGCAAGAGAGCATGACTTTGTCCCAAAGTATGCTGATGGAAAAGGTTTGAAATTAATTTGTGTTGGAAGAAACTATTTATATTGTGGTGACTGCAATACAGTCTTGAAGATCATGTATCCCTCTGCCCAATGCTTTGTAATGGCAGGTGACAAAAAAAAACAACAACTTCCCCTTACTTTCACAAGTGTTTGGAAGAGTTATACACTCTATAGAAAGTATGCTCTCATTTTTGTTGAAAAGTACTTTAATAGCAGTTTAGGGGAAATAGGTCTGACTATGAGTCAGTGTAAACACATTCCCCGACTGTCATGGAAGTAGCTACGCATTGGTGTGTTTCCTGAATGAGGTTGTTAATGTATGCTGTTCCATTATGCATGTTTCCTGAATGAGAGTGTTAATGTATGCTGTTCCATTATGCGTGTTTCCTGAATGAGATTGTTAATGTATGCTGTTCCATTAATGCAGATACTTTTCTCATACCTGTCATCGTTTGGTTGTGACGCCAGAACAGGTACTTTTAGAATAAAATTTGACTCTTTCCTATTTACAGTTACCACTGTTGCTTTGTTGTGATCTTCTTTGTTACTTTTGAAAATAGGGCATGCATGATACATGGACTTTTTTTCAGTGTAAAGTGAAAACCACAAAAGTATGTGGGCAGACTGAGCTGTTTGCACAAATAGGGTTGCTTTGGAGAACTGATGTGTAAATCAGGTCATTCAGTAAATGAAGGTTCCACATGTTCTGTCATGGTGCTTACCTTTTATTTGGGATGGTGAATTCTCATCGTGGTCACAGCAATAATACAGCAGAACTTTGTGACAACAAACTCCAGAAATCATTCAGGTTTTCGTCCACAAGGGAAGGAATCTTCACTGGGAGGTCATTCTGTGGCACACACAGAGAGAACAAGCTCCAGAAAACACAGTTTTATGATCAAAGCTTTCTTATTGACAAGGGCTTTTTCTATCTTTTTACTGTAAGAGACGACAACTTTAGCATTTTTGCTTTATTAGTTTTTCACTCTGTTACATATTGTATGGATTTACGATCACAATATATTCTCCGCAAATGTCTTGCCAAATTGCTGTAAATATCACGAAGGACTTGCATGGTTTATTAATGTCACTGGATAACCATGGCTTTTAGAAATATGTCAAGTTAAACCAAATCTCAAAAGAGACTTGCACAATATACCAGTCTCATTAATCACCATATCTTTTGAGATGCATTCAGCCACCAGCCAATAGTTGCGATAGGTGACTAAAGAGAAGACATAGCAACTGGCATTTTGCTTTTGATTTCTCTTCTGTCGCTTAACTTATTCTGTTTGATGGCTGACCGTGGAAAGCAAACTTGCATGTGCTAAAAGTTGCACCATTTCCTAGAAGATATTATATAAACAGGAGTTTGGGGCAGCTTATTCTCAAACAATGCGTATGCATACAGCTATCAAAAGTGCTCAAGATGCGAGATCTAGAAATACCTTATTGCAGACTTTGATGATGCGTGTTGCCATGGTTAGTTTCTTTAGGTATCCAATGATATAGTGAAGAACTGTACAATGATGTGTGTTGCCATGGTCAGTTTCTTTAGGTATTCCTTGATTTAGTGAAGAATTTTACAGACAAGCAGTGATTTATTGAGACAGGTTTTCAATGTTGCACACTGAACGGATGAACTAGGTTGAGGCTTGTATTTCAAATAAAAATCTGGAGAGTTATGATGTTCCAACAGGTCCAGGAAGGAGTGGACCATCTGCTGTACAGTCTGCTGATCCTGAGATGTGTGACTGATATCAGGGGTCATGTTTGGAGACGCTCCATGTTGGATCTGTATCTGTGGAAGCCATGCCTCTCTTGGAGCATTCAGAGTCAAAGGTGATGTATTTTGGAGCTTTCAGTTTAACTCATAGTTGCTAATCTTCTGGAGTTTTTTCTGGATTTCCCTGATTTAGATATTATTCTCAAAATCCCAGATTTATTGAAAAAGATCAAGAATTTCAAAATTTTGTTAAGAATACGGTGTTTGGGATAGTTTTTGAAAAGAAATGCAGATAAACCACAAATGAAATCAAATGGATGGTAGCAATAATATGTAGGGAATATGCTTTTCTTTTTAAACACTACTGTTGCTGACAGAAACATAAGGGAGCTAGAAATGCTTCAGTCAAAAGCTGGGTTGTTCTCTCTTCACTCTTGACTTCTGAATTAAGACAGTTGGCAGGTATGGTGTTGTTTATAGCTTGGTGGACCATGAGGAGGGTGGAGTAACATATGAGGACTGTCACCTCATCAGTTGGTTGCACATGTCTGTAATTTGTGATGGCCTCCCACAAAATGATAGATAAGTCATGCAGGGCTGATCTCCGCTACGGGCAAGAAAGAGTGGTGAGGGTCATTTTGGGGTAAAATGAGATTTTTGCAACAAACATAGGAAAACCATTAAAGCATGTTATGTTTCACTGATTTTACCTAAATTAAGCTAGAAATGTGATTAATTTAGTTTTTTTCACTCCATGTCATCGATGTGAATAGGAAAAGGAAAATTTTATTCTAAAAGTACCTGTTCTGGCATCACAACCAAATGATGACAGGTATGAGAAAAGCTACCTTTTTTCCCTTCAAGATTCCACTTTTTTTTTTTTTTTTTTTAAACTGGACAAAATGAAACTAGAAAATACATATTAATTCAATCAGTTTTGATTAGTGTATCTGTGCTAAGATAACATTAAAAACAGAAGTATCTATTAAAAAAATAAGATTTTTCATTTCAGCACCCAAAACAGCCATCAAATATACCAATATATATCTGACTGGGGATAAAATTCAATTATTAAAGTGTTTGCAATGATGATTTTAATGGTTTCCTACGTTTTTATAAGTTTACAGCAAAATTAAACCTTGGTTGCTAAGGAAAAATGGTCGGAGAAAGTAGGGAAACTTTAAAGCCATTTTTCTCAAAATGGCTACGGTCTTAATGGGACATTTTGAAGGGTCATAACTTTTTCATTTTTGAACGTACAGAAATTCTTTATATATCATTGGAAAGGTCTTTTTTTTTCTTTTTCTGTTGATACGCATATCTTAATAAGTTCAAAATTCGACTTATCTACCATTTTGTGCGAGTTGGTCACACATTTATGCATGAAGGCAGTATTTGCTGGTCAGGGGTTGACATGGTTTATGCAACTACCATTGCTAACTTTGTGTTTATTGGTAGGAAACGTATGTGTGTATTCACCTTCCTGTTAGGTGTAAAAAATGAAAAGGGCTGTAACTGAAGATACACAAAAATATGATTGAACCTTTCAGCCCTGACACGACGATTGGCTGAGCAAGCTTTCCAGCCGGACATGTTGTAGTTGTCCTGTGGGAACATTGGTGCTGCTTTATTCAAACTGTCATAGCTCTGAATTGGCATGCATCGACAGAAGTACATTTTGTCTGTGAACCTCAACTTTTGTTGTGTTGGAATTATCCACTGATGCATGCTCTTTTTGATAAATAAGGGCTGAACAGATACTTCATCAGTATCTCTCACTTCAACACATATTTTTACATATGTGATAAATACAAATTAAGTTTGACTTATTGTAGTCAAATACATTTTTTTAGAGGTGTGTAAATTATGTCACTTTTGTATTCTTATTTTCATGATCATTTGGTGAGATCTTCCACCATGATTTCATCTCTTAATTTGCCTCACTTCAATGTTACTGCATTGGCTTACGGTGTCAGAAGAAGAAACCCTTTGTAAAAAAAAAAAAAAAAAAAAAAAAAAAAAAAAAAACCTCACCAGTCGCTCGAATTTGCTTATTCAGAGTAGCAAATGATACAAGAAGGAAAAGGCTTCACTATACTCTCCCTAAACTTACTGTGGCACACACAGAATAAGATTTAAATGTGGTAGATTCGAACTGAGATTAAAGTCAGGCGCTGGCAGCCATATCTTCATGTGCACCCAACCAGAAATCGGGCACCAGGTGCAAAGAGTTATTCAGGTAGGGTGCCAGGCAGAAGGTGTTAACATGACAGATTATGCACTGGACGCTTGGGAACATTACAGACAAATTAATGCACATACACTCACAAAATCAAAGTTATGAAGAGTTTAATGTTGCCCAATAAGATTTGTTATACATATCCCTGTGAGTATCAGCAACAAAAGATAATCATATGGAGTTTTTTTGTTGGTACCCAAACTTTATCAGAACCCGTCATAAGCTGTGTGCAATCTTGGTTGATATGTCCCTTTCTCTGTCTGTCTGTCTGTCTGTCTGTGTGTTTCTATCTTTTTTTCCTCCCTGTCTGTCTCTGTCTCTTTTTCTCTCCTATGCTCTCTTTGTGTCTGTCCTTCTATTCCCCCTCTCTTTTTTGTCTGTCTTTCTCTCTCTCGTAAGTGTGTGCGCCAGCGTGTGTATGCATGAGGGTGTGGGTGTGTGTGTGCATGCTTTTGTGTGTGTGTGTGTGTGTGTGTGTGTGTATGTGTGTGTGTGTGTGTGAAGGAGAGAGATTGTAGAAAATAATGAACTTTTGTTTATCCTTTTGACAAAACTACAACAGCAATGGTTGATGATGAATGATCTCAACAGGAACAAAAGATGATGCATGAGATCTTCTCCATTTTACCAAGCACTCAGTGTTTGTCACCACTGGAGTCATTGGCAGCGTTCAAGGGTATAGAAGAACAGGTAGATCTTCATAACTCTGTGTGTGTGTGTGTGTGTGTGTGATGTTAGCGCAACATAGAGTTAATATTGCAATAACTGTTGTCAGTCAGAGTTGGTATGAAAAAAAAAAACTTTTGAGAGGTTAGACCTGAAGTTCTTTCTCAATGTCTGAATCAAGAAGATTTTTTCGCCATCATCATTTTTAGATATTGATCCAAACCCAAGTAGTTTTTTTGCTGGTCTTGTTGTGGCTGATACACATTTATGTGTGGGTTTTTAACCCACATTTTTACCAAAAAATTTTTCATAGTTTTGTGAACACAGGTATGTTTAGTTTTCAGGATCTTCAAAACTGTTGGGTTTGTTTTAGGTTTAGGAATGTGTATGGTCTTCAAAACTGTTGGTTTGTTTCAGGTTTAGGAAATTTATATAGCTAAGTAATAATTATGTCAGCATATTTTGGAATACTTGTCAAATAGACCTGCTGAATTTTAGAAGCAGAAGAAGGTAGAAACTTCATATCTGAATCAGCGGAAGGATTATAACATCTGTGGACACATGCTTTGTTTGCATTTCATCTTTCAGCTGGACATAGCAACAATTTGCTGTTTGACAAGGAGGAGTACAAAAGCGAAGTTTTCCAGCGACCTTTCCATTATTTGAGAGCGAGGAATTTCCCTGGTGACCCTGAGCCCTTCAGCAGGCGTAAGGTCCGTAGGATCAGCGCAGACATGCTGAGCACCTGCTTGGAGACCCTCCTCAGTACGTAGTAGTATTCAGAAATATGCTGACTGGTATGTGCATTCATGTCTGTGGATATGTGTGTCTGGGATTGCTCTGTTGTCTTCAAACGATATCCTGTGTGTGTTTGGGATGGCATTCTGTTGTCGTCAGTTAATATCCTATATCCCACAGTTGAATGCCTGAAAGTCAGCCTGAATAACCTATGTTCAGTTTTTTGAGCAAAAGGTTTTTTTTTTTTTTTTTTAACACTTGAAATGAAAGAATTGTTTGTGGGATAGAGAAAGTCTATAGAGAGCTAGATCATGTCAGTTTTTTTTTCTATAAGACTTCTTTTTCATTTGAGGAGGAGTGGATTACAATTGTCTGTTTGTACTCGTAGCTCTTAATTTTATTTAAAAAAAAACAAAAAAACCCCCCCTTTATTGAAAGTGGAATGAGGGCCATCTTTATTTTACATGCATGTAAGTACACATGTAGAATTTACAATGTACCTGAGTGGATTATGATTAAAAAAAAGAAGTTGTGAAAATTTAACTTTAACTTTACTTTTCTACTCGACATACGTTTGAAAACATTTTTCAAGTATACTGATGAACAGCTGAAACACATCTGGTCATTATATGTGAAACATTGCCTGAATTTTACAGAAAACTGAAAATAGACTGCCGTAACACACCATGCAACAGTGCCAAAATTTCACTCAAACTTTTTTTTTTCAATTTGTTTTTGTTTTGCTTGTTTCATCATATATACACCCACAGTGACACTCCTGTGGATCTCAACCCAACTCATGCATACACAGCCAGATCCAGATCCAGATCTGTTGTGTCACGGTCCTAGAGCTGCAGTGGACAGGGAACTGTAGGGGTCAGTATCAAATAATCATGAGCAGCAGCCTCCAGAGCAAACGCTGCAATGAAAACAAAAACTTTAGTGGACCAGTCAGGCTTTCAACCATTTAGTCATGTACCAAAATAGTAGTATCTTTTAGCAGTTCAGAAAAGACAGTTGTAGAAAACAACTGGTGTTCCCAATAAAAAGCATGCTGTTCTTAAAGGTTTGGGATTTTTTTTTCCATGCACCAAAAAATGAAAATGTTTAGGGTGCCTGTGTCAGTTTTCAGCTGTACCTCATGAGGTAAAATTATTTTCATATGAATGCAGGTAACTGTGCTCATGAGTTTGTGATTTGTTTTGTTCCTGCAGACAGCTGATATGGTTGCACTATAGTGACTGAAAATTTCACTTGAAAAAAAAAGTTTTAAAAAGGAAGCGGTCTTAAGTCATTAGGTACTGGCAGTTGTTTCTGTTTACTTTCCCATAGGACAGACCATTTCTAATGGTTATTAAAAGAGGTCACAAAAAAAGAAACCTATTAGGAGTAAGGACATGAAACTTTCAAAACTGGTTGGAAGTATATAGGGTTAGTTGGGGCGAAAATATCAAACTTTCATCCATCATCATTGTTCATCTCCTTGAAAAATATCCTTGTTTTTTTTTTGTTTGTTTGTTTTTTTTTTTTTTAATCTGAAGCACGCAGAGCAATGTCTTTGTAACAGTCTTTTCACTCACAAAATAAACAAGAAATATCCAGATTTGATTTCTTGTTATTGATATCATAACCTATAGGGCACTTTACAATCCACTGATATTATTAACACCAATGCAAAAAAAAAAAAATAGTAAAAAAAAGAACATGAAGAAACTAAAAGCATACACCATCACACTATGTACACACTGATTTCATTGCTTTACTAATAATCAACATAATTTTGTACAGTATGATATAAATGAAACTATGTGGGCTAGCTTGACACACAGGATGAGGCTCAGGATGAAGAGATGGAAGAAAAACTTAAACAACACTTCATGGTCTTGAAGTTTAGCGGCGTATCAGCTGGTCACTTTTGTCCACCCCAGCCCTGTTCTAAATATAGTCTTGGGCACAGCCAGGGGTTTCCTCAACTGACCATAGCATATGGTCATATCTGTCAAGATGTGGGGGTTGACCTTGGTGGTAATGACACAAACTGGCTTTATATCCATCCACTGCTGAGCAGCAACAGTACCTGACACAACAGCACAATAAATCATTATCTATCGAAAAGATGTTTTTTATTTTATTTTACTCACCAATGCTGTTGCCTGAAAATATAGAAGTATGTCAGTATGCTCTAATTATTATTCTCATTACTTTCATAATTAAGTAAGTAAGTGTGTGTGTGTGTGTGTGTGTGTGTGTGTACACAAAATAAGAAGTATGTGAGCGAGAGATTAAAAAACATTAACAGTAATAGGATGATAACATAATAAAATACACACACCTTGCCAGAAAGTCTGGACTTGACCATGTGATGGGCAGATGATGCGTTTTCAGCTGATAAAACCTGGAAGGGGCATTTTGTGATGTAAGTAAACCATGTTTACAGGTGAAAGGTGGCACAGCAGGAACAAATTGAAAATCTTGATGTCAGTCTTGCATCATGAACCACAAAAAGTTTTCCTCTGTCATGTCTTGTATGCGCTCTCCTCTCCGCTGGGCCTGTGCTGCATCACCCTCTTCACTCTACCACTTGCCTCAGCTGTCAGTGTCACCAGTCTGAGTTCAGAATATGAACTTCTGTCACCTCCACTTTCAATCAAATCCTCATCATTGTTGTCAAAGTCTTCCTCGATGTTCAAACCTTTAGTATGAAGTAATTCTAACACCTCTTACGCTGTGAAACACCAACTACAACAATTTTTCTCCAAGATTTGCTGTTTTACAGTACTGGGTTGAGATGTCATTGTTGACACGCATTGAACATATTTGACAGTGACTTGTAAAACCATGTGTGGCTCGCTTGTCTGGTGAAAATTTTTGCAGCCATTGGTTGTTTTCAAAAGCGGAAAGGTCAATAACTAGACTAATTAGATTATCATGTCACCCACAAAGTGTGTGCAACTCCAAAAATTCAAATCATACAGAAGCCATGATCAGGGCCTTTGTCTGAAATGTGTGTGTGAATTGGGGCCTCATTGGGGGGGGGGGGCGGGGGGGGGGCTTTATCCCAAGAGAGTTAAACTAGAGGTGGAGGGAGGGGATGTCATTACACAGTTCAGCCATCCATTCATGCTGTGAAGTCTCTTTGCCATAGTTCAGCAACTTGAGAGACAACATAAGGACTATGTCTTGGATCATTTTTTTGCGGACAGATATCATTCATGTTAGTATGTTGGCATTTGTGAAACTTCACCTACGGCAGTCACTGAAATTTTCACTTTCCAACAGCAAGAAATGAACTTTTCTCTCAAACAATGTTTCAGATCTGGGTCCAGATCGAAGTATTTTACAATTGAAAATGTAGTCTCGCCAGAGATCACTTCTTTTTATGTCCTTCACCCATTATTCAAAGGTTAGAATATTTCTGTTCCTTGAATCTTTCTTGGACCTTTTGAATACTTTGATCAAAATTGCAAGCCACATTAAGCCAGTAAGCAGTCCAGTCCAGCATATTCATTGATTCCTAAAAAGGAGGTAACAGAACAGCAGAGTGATTAAAAAAACCCTCTGCTTTGAGTATTACAGTACTTGATATGCTCAGCCATGCATTGATCAAACTTCTGCATTTTTTATTGATTGCTGTACTTGCAGATGTTTGTGTCATGCTTGTAAAAGTAGTAACACATGCGGTGGTTGATGGGATATGGGAGAAAATGGTTGATGGTGAAGTGTTTAAAGAAATGAAATGGACAGGTCATGGAGGAAAAATGGTTGAAATGGTGGATCACCTATTGGAGGGTTATTCTTTGGGAGTGCTACAGTCTTGAGCAAGGTGGTGTTTGTGGTCAAGCTTCCGTCTGTTTTTTTTTTTTTATAATCTGTGTCAGTCACCAATATGCAAGCAGTAAGATGGACTTCTGTTACGTCTGACAAGTTTTGGGGAGTCTAAGTTTAAAGTGCTTTAAACGCTACAGGCAAATCCTGAACACTAAAGAATACTTTTATCCATACAAGTAATGGTGTTAAAGTGTTCAGAATTTGGGTTTTGCTCTGAACTTAGAAACCCTTTTTATTTTTCTTACATGAGTTTCTGTTGCAGACATTGTGGGGTGAAGAACCCTTCATGGGCAGAGCTTCACCATTTTGTGTCCTTCCTCAACAAGCAGCTCAAAGACTTTGAACACTCCATATTCTGCAGCCCTGACATGCTCAGGACTTGCCAGGATTCCCAGCATTTGTTCTCAAGTTCCTCATACACATGTCCAGGGTTGGTGCATTCCTTTCTTCACACCAGTACTTTACTTACTTTATCTCACCTTCAGCTTTGGCATAAAGTTTTGCATGTGTAAGCATTTCATGGGTTGTATTTAGTTTTATGTAATTTTTACCTTTTTTTGTGGACACTGTCTTATATATGGTTTCCAGATCAGTTGCACTGCATATGGACACCATACCTAAAAAAAAAATGAGGCTTGAGCGCAAAAATGAAATTTACTTTCAAATTGTGTGCTGGAGAGATTCCCTGAGATGATGCCTGACTTGTCAGAATATGATTGGCTTTTTGATCGAGATAAAAAGGTAGAATTGGAAGCTGAAGGCATGAGACATGGTGAGAGCTCTGCGCTAGCCCAGCTTGTATCCAGGAAAGGGCTTGAAAAACTGTAGAATGACTCAGGGAGCTCACTCATCTAGACATTGAGGAGGATAAAGGTGTTTGGTCGATTATATATTTCCGTCATCATAACCACTGAACTCAGAGTGGATTAAAGTACTCAGGACAGTCAGAGGATTGGTGGGAAAAAAGGAAAGGTCATATGATTTGTGATTTGCTAAGTATTTACATTACAGCCCATCAATGCATCTTATTGCTAGATTGACGCATGCAAAGAACTATATAAGCAGAACCTTGCTAGTGATTAACAAAGAATAACCATGTCTGAGTCAAGTTTGATTAACTCTGTGATTGTATTTATAGAAACATTCTATAAGACAAGAGTTTAAGATATTTTCTTTACTTACACCAAGCATACGGGCCAGCCTTTGCTACTTAACAGCGGATTTTTTTGAGTTTCTCTCAGTTGTCACTTACTTTGTAGTTGTGTATGTGTGTGTGTGTGTGTGTGATGAGAATCTTCCTGTTTCATTGGTATTTGCACAGGAAATGTAAAGCCAAAACTGATTTGATGATGTCCCTTGAATGACAGCCTGTTTCAAAGAGTGTATCTTTCCTGTCACACTAAGACTAAGAGAAGGCAGCATGGTCATTACCATTTTCCTGTCACACACATATTAACTCAGTCAACTATGCACGCTAGTGACCTACTCGTTTTTGAGTGAACCAGTTTTTTTAGGAAGAAGAAGAACCTTGTGCTCAAGCAATGCTCAGATGCCACTGGACATCAGTGCAGACCTGGCCTAAGCAATGCACAGATGACAAAAAACTAGTGTACTCAAACAGGTTTAACTAAAAAATTTTTACAAGTAACTCTGAAGAAACTTGACATGGTTAGAAATAAAGGGAAGTCTTTGGACTCGAATGTGCTGTTTCTGTTTAGGTTCAAGTATGAAATATGTCAAATTTATAATAGTGTATAAGTTTGTTAAAGCATCTAAAGTCTAAAGGTGCATAATATGTCAGATTTCACAATGTTGCAAACATTAATGTTCTTCTAAATGTGATAAGTTTTTCTTATCTTGGTAGAATAGCTTTTCAGATACGAGAATTGAAATGAAATATTCAGGGTGTCCATGTATTATATAAAGTAATACTAAGTTTGTGAAAGCATCAGAAGTCTAAAAGTCTGTGGTATTACATGAACTTTCAATATGATGGCAATAACTATATCCTACCGCTCATGCAGACCAGCCCAAACCAGCCAGGCAGTAGAGGCTGCCCAGGCTGTACACTGGGAAGGGTTTAAAGGGTTAACTCAAATACATCAGTACACATTCATGTATGTGTGGCTGCACATATACTCAAAGCAGAAGTAGGGGGACTGGATGTGAAGCACTTCCCAGTGTCACGACCGCCCCTGAAGGTCACCCCTGACAGGATCGGTCTAAAAGGGAGTGAAGGGAGTGACTGACCTCACCTGCTCCGCAAGAGATCACACAGGAAAGATTACAATACAACACACTATTTATTCACACCAAACATACACATAGTCATTTCAACACACACATTTGGTTTGTTCCTTCCCGTTGTCCCCCCACCCCTACCTCCCCAAAGCTCACTGGGAGTATCATGTCCAATCGGGTGTCCAAACCGGGTCTGTTCTGAATACAGTCTTTCAGTGCCGACACCCTCGGCACACACCCACACCACTTCCCCAATAGCACGACACAGAGTTAACCACACTTGCTTAGCTGTCACATGGGCTGCATGAAGTCTGAAAACACAGTGTAGAACACATCCCGTTGGACAAGGCGGTAGTTGTCAAAGGTCCCGGACAGGGGTAGGACCATCCGGTGAAGAACACATGCTCACACACTGCGGCCTCAAGAACGTCAGCCCCTGGTGAAGCCAGAGGGAGGAGGTAAAAAAAAAGAAACGAACAGGAAAGGGGTACTAGAACCCTGCAGTCAGTATGGTATGAAATATGCTGCTAAATCCTAACAGCCACTTGCATGAAGGGCAAGGGGCGGTGTTTGCTGAATACATTAGTAGCACCAGCTCAACACAAACCTGAACGTAAACAAATGCGGAATGTTCGCTAAAGGACCTCTCACACGAGGCAGGCAAGAAATGACATCGAATTAACAGGTTGAAGAAAAGAATAGCAATTTATATCTCCATTCCTCCTTCACTCACGTTCAATGACCAAAACACATTTTCCTTTCTTAACCCTCTTCAGTATGCACTTATCCGAGCTTAGTAACACTGAAAACCATCGGCAAGATAGGTAACTCCGTAATTTGAACATGATTACTCAATTAAAAAAATAATTTAAAAGAGAAGAAAGGAAAGAATGAAATGAAAATAATTTTAAAAATTCCTACGAATGTATATGTTGCTATATTGTAAGTTTGAACAATGTCACATGAGCCATTTACTCGGGGGAAAAAAAATCTCTTCTTCAGAACTTTCTTCCGAATTGTTGCTCGTCATACCTTGAACCTCATCCCTGTCGAAATCTAGGTCACTCTAAGCTTCATCACCCAGCACTTTCAGTTAGTCTTATGCCGTAAATTCTACAAATCACAGTATCTCCATCACTAAATCTCATTATAGAATGGCAGAAGTCAAGGTAAGCCATGGTGAAAAACCGCATTTTGACTTCAAAACTTAAAAAATTCGTAACTCGAGAACCACGGCACGCATCGACTCGCGTTTTTTTTGCAGACGGTAGAAAAATGGCTACAGGAAGAAGGAAATCACGTTCTTGCGAGACTTCCTTTTCTATGAGAAACATGGCGGCGCCCATTGTTTGCCACATGTTTTTTACCAGGCTCTGGCAGGCGCTCAGCGTTTTGGCTGTGTGATTTCCGGTTGGGCGCTAGCGGGCGCCCGATTGACAAGAGAGTTAAGATTTGAACTGAAGAGTACAGCAATCATTGCTTTACAATTGCCACACATTTACAAATAATCATTATTTAATGGCACGATTACCCCCACATTTACAATAACACTTCAAAATAATCACACAGTTCAAAAGCACGCACCCAAACGTCTAATTGTGCATACACATGCTCACAAACACAAACCACTTGTTCCCCTTGCACACACAAGCGGACGGTGGGCAAAGGATATGAGACCGGCGATAGTGACTGGGATGGATGAGTAAGACCAAACAAGTCCCAACCCTAAATCACCAGGTTCTCCCCTACCCCCACCGATTACCACATCAGCAGATGAAAGGAGAGAGAATTTTGGATGTTAATTTTCAATGGCCATGTTAAAGATCAAATTAACCAGAGAAAAGTGTCTCAAACAATATTTCTTTTATAATTTTGAAAAAAAAAAAAAAATTGCGCAAAAGAGAAGAATTAGCCGGCTAACAAAAATACCCCCACGAAACACAACTGATGCTTACAGCTACCCGTGGGTGACCCAGGAAAGTGACGGGTCAAGGGACTCTCTGCCCTCCGTCCAGTCAAGAGAACCGCTGAGCAGATGCGGAAACGCTGACATCCCTCCCCTACAGGTTGACTGCAGGAATGAAGATACTGACTGTACCTTCGGCGATATGGTCGTGAACCAGAACTGGAGCAGGCACTCCCAGGGACATCTTCCGTACAAGTGAAGAGAAAACCTTTCTTACCGTTGGCAGCAAACATGCCACCATACATCACAGAGTAGGAACACCTCAAGCTAAGGGGAATGCTGCACGTGCAGCAGGTGAAAAGACATGTGAGAGGCTGATCGAGACAGCCAGTTCAAGCGAAAGGCATCAGCCACATGAACCTGCAGGGTGAATTGCACGGACAGTGAAATTAGAGAGAGAGAGAAAGTATACCTAACCTGAGCTGAACGACATTAAGGTGGAAACACACCACAAGCCACATTAAGGGACAAAAAAAAAAAAAGAAAAAAGAAAAAAAAACACTACAACCCAAGAGATGGACCAACATCACAGGCCTCGTGACACCCAGGCTGCTACAAATATGATCTCTTTGTGGATGAGGTGCTAAGGTTCTGTTCAAGGATGATCACAATGCAGGGTGGGAAGAAACTGAATAACATGTGGCCCCCAGTTTATGGCTTCTTTTTTTTTACCTGATGATTCCAGGATTTTGCAACACGTTCACTGAGCATGTCGGAAACGCCCTTGCCAGTTTTGGAACAGCTGGCAATCCAGGAGGACACACAGGGCATTGAACAGTTCCAGGTGCGCAGAACCTGGGAGTCAAGGTAAGCATCCTACAGTACCTAGATCTGGGTGTCCTAAAATTGGTTCTCTCTGACAAGTCTCTGACAAGTCCCATTGAGGCTGTTTTATACTGCTGTAGAAGACCACACCAACACACACACACACACACACACACAAAGCACAGGCACACACACATGCACGCACACACGCACATGCACACATACAGACGCATGCAAATGCACACACACAACACACACTTTTTTTCTGCATTTATGAACATGTGGCTTGTTTTATTTTGTGTATGGGCTGTGTTAATCTTTATTTCTGTCCCAAGAATGTGTATGTGCTTACAAGGGAGGTAAGCCAGGTCCCACAGGTATGCATATATATCTCTTGTCACTTTTTAGCAGATGAACTGTTTTGTTGTAGAGTGGCCTTCCCATACCTTCCTTGATTAATGAATACCAATTATTTCAAGCAAAATCTTTAAAATGTTAATGCCTTAGAATGAAAATTGTAACATTCATGAACTGAAGTCTCTAAAAAAACAATGCATGTTATTTGTTACAAGAATATTGGATTGGAAAGCCATGCTTTCTCTAAATTGATATTTTACCCAGTTAAATTTTGTGCCTTTTTTTTTTTAACTCCACCATTCAAATCTCGTTTTTTTCTTGATTTCTTACAAAATACGAGAAAAAACTGTAGAATAGAAAAATGTACATTAAGAAAAAGGTTTGTAAGCTCTCATTTTGTACATTGCATGCATACAAAATTTTCCATACAAGCTTATGACTGTACAGTTGCCTTCTTTGTATCACGCTTTATTGTTGTCAGAGGCTTGGGCAAAATTATCTGAAGACAGACAGACACTAGTCCCCAACTTAGGGAGCAGAAGCAAGATGAGCAAGAGGGAGAAAAACAGAGAGAACAAAAAGATATAGAACAGGGGAAAATCACTCTGACTCTGTCTACAGGGAGGGGCCGAGGAAGGCTCTTGCTTAACTCAGACGAAACATTGACTTGCAGTTTTTTATATCACTATTTTGATTTGTCCCACTGAACAATTTCAATTCAACAGTCAACCACTGGTTTACTTAACCAGAACACAACATTGATTTCAAGTCAAAAGATTTTCAAAATTTGAGATTAAGGTTAACATCAACATGAAATAAATCTTCAAAAAAGAGTTCAGACCAACATAAGCATCATCCCATCCCTAAGGTGCCGCAGGTATATTGAGACAGGGTAACAGAGTATTGATATTTGCGGGCTAGACCAGTGACAACTTTGGGTGCAGGGTTAATGAGGGTAATTGGGCAAAGTTGGAGGGAGGCGAGGGTAATGATGGAAAATTAAGTGTGGGCAACAACGACAAAGTCAAAGAAAGACAGCCCCAGAGAATAACACATAACACAATACATTAGCCTTTTGTGGTGAAGAAATCTACTATTAAAAAAAACTACATACAAAAGTAACACTGCTGAACATAAAAAAGACACATCAATAAGAACACATCAATCTTGCCACACACGACAAATACTCCAGCATGTCATACTGATGATCCATCTGTCGTATATGGGTTTGCAAGTGCCAGATTATCAAATAATTTCTGAGAGTGTCGCTTAAATTTCCTGACCAACACTGCAGGTGCCTGTATCTCTCGGGCCTGGTTGACGCCGGGATATGTTAAGAAAAGAAGCGTAGAGTACAGCCCTGTCATGTAGTGTCAGACGGAAATGGAAATTCGTAGCATCATCTTAATCATCCTCATTCTCATCGATCAGCATAAAAAAAAAAAAAAAAAAAATGTCTCAAGTTCTGTGGCCCTTCATGCCCTGCTCTCATGGTGACTTCAGTTTCGATGTCCTCTCCACGTCTGTGGCCTTGGTTTGGTTCCGTCGCAGTCACAGGTATCAGCGAGTCCATGGGGGCTGTCGTTGGACGGATGTGGTGGCGCCCTCCAGAGCTCACCCACGCCGGCCCTGCGACTAAGCAATTATTGTCATCAGTAGGGGGCCTAGTAGGTGGTGTCCTGCGTATGTTAGATCAGAACAGGCGCCACTGGCCACCACCGAGGTGACTCAGCAGCAGTGCAGTGTCTCCTCCGGTGAGTTGCCTCTTAACGACTTGACATTGACTACCCCCTGTGGATTGCTGGTGCTGGGGCTGCGGCGGGGCCGACCGGGCTGTGGCTGTGGACAGGGTGTCAGAATGAGTGGTGTGGGTACACTGCCTCTGAGGTGGTGCAGAGTTTGGGAAAAAAAAAAACAAAACAAACAAACAAACAAACAAAAAAAAAAAAAAAAAAAAAAAAAACCCAGATCAAATAATCAAAACTTCTTGGGCGCAGTTCCAGTTTTTAACACATTGACTGTTTCGATGGACACTCTTAGAATATGACCCCAGTGGATAATTGTCAAGAACTCTAGGGTGATAGCCTACACCCCAGTAAATAATAACTGTCTCAGACTGATTACATTCACAATATCACAACCCTATGCCCAGCCAATCGGCAATCTTAACCCCACTAGCATGGAAGCAGTATGCCTTTCACACACTCTTCCATACATGAACATTCAAGCCCTTGCACAGATATAAGCAACAAACATCTTAACAATATTCCTACATCAGTGCAACAACAATTTGTCTCCTCAAACTCCTAGCACCAAGAAAAGCTGCTGTGGCTCAAATGTAGCAACACAATACATTCTAACAAAGCTAAGCAACTCACTTCTCCTTTGTTGCAAGGGTCATTCCGTAAGAACAAAGTCCTGAACAAAAATTTTTTTCCACTGGAACTAGGCCTAAACTGTGCAATCTTCTATTAGTCTGATAATTTAGTGTCAGGAGTATTGGGCTAAATAATGAACCCTAGCCCTAGGCACACATTGTTAGCAAGGACCCTTAAAAAAAGGTGAAAGAAATATAGACTGAGAGAAATAAAAAATGAGAAAGAAATTTAGACCACTAAGATTAGACTCTTAGCTCTGTTCAATTTGAGAAGGGAGAGCACAAGAGAATTGAATAAGTATGACAGAGAAAGTAAGTCTGTTAATTTCTTTAACATGCCTAAATACTCTTTTAAACAAGACAGCCTACTAAAATCCTGTAGAATGGTTAGGATCCTTTCCCATTTCAAGATGTCTACCAAAAGCACATGGTAAGCCAAACCGGTTCAACATACCAACATGGACCAGTATCTAGACTAGTCCAAGTCATAATAGGATCAGTAACAATATACAGACTTACTTTTTAGTCTAATTTACTTATATAATCTTACCATAGCTTACTAACCTTGAATTAAAGGACCACTTTGCCAGTTTTGTTTTTTTTTCTTCTAAATCGACAACATCTTTCCATCTCTCTTCAGCCAGTCAAAAAGGGAAGGTTCTTGCTATGTTAAGGAACAAGAAGCAGGTTGTGGAACTTGTCAAGAAACAGGAAGTAGGTTGGGGAACTTGGTTATTCTTTCCCAAAATTAATTTCAAACCTAAAAAATAATTACTTCTATTAACTTTCCCCACAAGATTTTTATATACAAAAATAAGAAGAATAGTAAGCTAGACCAAAATCAAAATGCATTAGCTTCAATTCCACAACCTTCTTTTTAACAACTCAAAAAGGGGGACAATTCTCCAAAGGAACAACTTCTTATCAAGAGACTGAAATTACGGCTACTTCCCTTGAACTATGCTTGTGTAGACCAGCCCTCTGTCATGCTGTTTTCATACTTTAGAATTCAGATTTTTTTTAAATTTTAGATTTTGTTGATTATTCAATTTTTATGGAAAAACATAAGTGAAACCATACAAAAATTGTTATTTGGTAGTCCTTTTCAGCAGAATATTTTCTGATCAACAATTGTGTGAAAAGCTCACATTGGCAGCCTGGTAAGAGGGAAAACCAGTTGTGTTTTTTTTTTTTTTTAAATGATATTAAAAGGCAAAGTTCTTTGCTCAGATATAGTTTTGGATAACAAAATTTATATGATGAAAAGTGTAAAGTGCCTGCCATTCATTCATTAGAAGACTATTTAATGCTGTTTGATATTAATTATTGCAGTCAGAAAAAAAACACTGTAGAAAGTTGTTAAAATTATCTTTAAATTACCAATTCATAAAGTGAAGATTGTTGAAAGTGACATATTTCATTTTATTTGTTTTGTTTGAGGTTTTCATGAATAGCCAATATGTTTGAATGCTTTGGACGGATTGCAAGCTAGCCAACATGGAAGGTGTAACAGAGCACAAATATGGAGCAGCTCTAGCTGTGCAAGGCCCGTTTATGTACATGTATATGTATATGTATATACAGATGAAGGCTGAAAAGCCGAAAATTTGAACTAAGAAATAAAGTGGATGAAACAGGCAAGGGCATGCGGATTTCTTTACTTGTTATATATATATATATATATATATATATATATATATATATATATATATGTTAAAACTTTGATTAAAATGTAAAAGCTTTTACATTTTAATCAAAGTTTTAACAGATGCCGCTCCCAACCCGGTTGAGCACTTTTTTAAAGTTATTGTTGGTTAGCAACACAATTATTATATATATATATATATCACTGTTAGCCAGAGATGTTGTGTTGCTGGGCCTCTGGAAACCTGAGCAAAAGGAAGAAATTGAACTTTGTTCCTACTGTTTTCCTTGTCAGGCTGTTGTCCCTTGGTTCCTAAACCTACCACCATCTGTCAATCTTTGCTTGCACTCTGTCCCACTCCACACCATCACATTTTTCATAGCTTCAGTGAAGTCGGTCGGTTTTTTTCTATGCTTGTCAGCTGAAGAATGTGTTAAAAACAAGAGTGAGCTTGACAGTCCAAACATATTGGGCAGCATTTTGTTCTTCAGGAAGATATGTGTTTAGTTGCTCTCTTCAACTTTGATCGACATATTAAAATCATCAAACATAGATTTTATTAGTACCACTCATATATTGTGCTTGTGGTACTGATCAGTGGAAAGACTGGACATTATTTTTTCAATGGTAGCTTACAACCTGGCTTTGTAAGGCGCTGTGAAGATTGTTTTTCTTTTGACAAAGGCAGAACATGTCTTGAAGGTGATTCTGTGGGAAATGTTATACTGTAAATATTACTTTGAAATGCCCATCTTCCCATGAAGAGGTGTTGTACCTAAGCCCACAACAGCTGCTTGTATGGAGAATATCTAGGGTGAAAATAATCTGTGTTTTTCATTTTGAAGTGTTTATTAGTCATAGGCTTTGGTTCTTTCCTACAGTGCTCACCCATACATTTTCTTCAATCCGGACCGCTGCAGCATGACCTTCCTGGGTTTCACTGTGGACCCCAGAACTGGTAATCTGTTGAACCAGGCTGGTGAGGTACTGGAAGCGGCCATCATGAAGCGGTCCCTGTATTACAGCCTGGCTGGCAATGGGGCACCACTCTCGGAAGACTTTGATTCACTGGGCAGGTCAGTGCCACACTGCAGCTCACACTTTGTTATTGTTGACTGGCTCACATTTGCTTCACAAAGAAGCGAGTTTTGGAGGTATAATTTGAAAACATTTTGCACAACTGGTAGAAGCAGTTTGCATGTAAGATGTGTTCTCTGAGCAAGTAGCTTGCATGTTTTGTACATTAGGCAAACTGCTGGCCTAACACCAACATAAGGCACAAAATCAGCATTATGTGTAACATACACACACACACATATATATATATATATATATATATATATATATATATATATATATATATATATGTGTGTGTGTGTGTGTGTGTGTGTGTGTATGTATCATAAATAATACCAAAATGCTCTTCGATATTTCGTAAATGCTCAACGCCTGGGGAGCAACATCTGTTAAAAGAGGGATTAAAATGAAGAAGTATTAAAAATATCTCTACAAGCTTGTTTCAAGCTCTTGCTCTCTTCAGGATGCTTTTTGGGGCGCTGTTGGTGTTATATAGCGTGCGGGTCCTGATTTCATTTTTTTGTGTGTGTGGGTCAGTTCCATTCATTGCACGTGCTATCTGTGGCTCTTGGCTTGCATGCTGTGGTCTGTTCAGGGGGAATTCGCTGACAAGGATTTCCATTTGTGCCTGAAGTTATTTACTATTTCTACTTTTGTATTCAAAGTTGCTAAATAGGATTTACATAGTATTAACCATTAACCATTTTCTGTGGAACATAATAAGTTGCATTTTTTAAAAAAATATGTTGTACGGTGTTGCTCTTTTTATGATTTTCCATGATATGCTGTAGTCTGGTTTTTTATCTCTTTAAGTCTCCAAATGTATTTACTCAGTTCTGTTTGGTTTTTGTATTTTTCTTTGTTGAATGACTGTTTGTGGTTTGTGTATCTAGTTTTAAAGTAGTTTTCCATAATCCCTATATGTGTTTTCTTTTTCATTTTCTGATGTTACAGTAGCTTGGTGTACAATATTATGTAAAGGCATTTGTTGCTTAGGGGGCACTGTTTTTTTTTTTTTCAGTGCAGTTGCAAGATATCGTTTCATCACCCTTCTTTGCTGTGTTGCTTTTCATTTTCTTGGATGAATCGGGTTATGTTTTTGAGGTTGGGCATACATGAGTACGATAGTTTGATGGTGTTTTTGTTGAATATTTTGAACAGTTTGTGTTCTTTTGGGAATGATGTTGTCAGTGTTTTAAAGAATTTTTTTCCTACGTTTGTTTTTACTCTTCCATCATATGGGGGGTTATACCATATGATCTTCCTTTTCCTGTTTTTCTTATTTCTGTTCATGTTCTTGTCTGGGCTAAATTGTAGTTTGTAATTGTAACCACTTTTTTGCAACGCTTCTTGGTATTCTGCTGCTGCATTATTGAATACTCTTTCGTTGCATGACATATATATATATATATATATATATATATATATATATATATATATATATATATATATATATATATATGTAAAAACAGAAAGAGATGTTTAAAACCAGAAAGCTCATGTTCTTTGTAACTGCTGAAAGGAAAGGTGAGGAAGGCACAGAGGTTAGAACTCAAAGCATTGTGTCGAGAAGTAAAAGGAGCTGATTAAGGGAAAAATGGAGGTCAGAGGGATGAGAAGGAACACTACTTTTAGAGATGGTACCCCTCAAACACCAGCTGCTATTCCTGAAAGAACAAAACTTAGGTCTGCAAATACTGTATTGAAGACCTCTATAATTTAGAACTTTTCTACGGTGAGAAAGAAGTTTAGATTGGTTCCAAGGGGGAATTTCCTATATGATGTGTATTTGACACAGACACAGAAATCGCATTAAGAGATGAGCCAGAAATGAGTGAGAATTTTTTTTATCACTGACCACGCATCTGAAATGGCCATTCACTCCAGGTAAATATTTAAGAAAAGGGGGCCAAAATTAGTGTCAACATCTTCCAATGGTTCTACAGGGTCATGTCATTTTCATTAATGACATCACTTGATTTGAGGTGGTGCACCCCAATTTTTGTCACATTGACCTAATCTGTTCCCATCAAAAGGAAGAAAGCAAACCCTTAGATCTCTGACGACTGTTCAAAACCCCAGTTGTCCCAATTTTGTGTTGTAGCAAGTGCTTTCTCAGCGTAGTGCCATTCTTACAAACTTTGTCAAGTGTGCCATCCCAGCTTAAATCTCATTATACTGACAGGTGTTTGGATCAGTGAAATTCTGTCTTGTAAACTATTTATTGTGCCAGCTTGCAGTTTTGTCCCCTGATTGAATGTCAAAAACACCAGCACTGGCAGTGGTGGTCCACCTATGGTATTTAAAAGAGATATTACCACTTAATTCTTACCACAGTGGAGAAATTCAGAATCCGTATTTTGCAGGGTTAGTGGTGAAGGGTAGCATAGAAAAGTAACTCCTAAGAGATGTTGAATTACAAGGTAATTCTATGAAACAAATAAAAGATGGAGAAAAAATGAAGGCAGGTATACAAAGTTTCCGTCTTTATAGAATTGACTTGACTTAAAGATTTTTTAAAGCAGGTTGGGGAGGGGGCTGAAAGAAATAGTGTTTGAAATGAAATTTGATCTGTCACCGACAGCATACAACAACAATGTGGAATTCTGTGCTGTGGACAGCACCATGTTTTGCCCCAGGCAAATCATCATGGTCGATATTTACTGGTGAATATTGCTCTTTTTCTGAATTTTTGAAAGAGTGGAGACTGGCCAATTTAATTTTTGGCACATCTAGTGGTGCTGGATAGGAATGTTGTCAAGGGTATGCTAATTGTGTGGCAGGGAGGAAAAACTGCTGCGACTGTACCAAGTGATGGGGGTGCCAGAAGAAGAAAGGAGAACCAAGAAGGGGAAAGTGGTAGATCCTGATGACACGTATGAACTGACCACTGACAATGCCAAAAAGATTTTGGCCATCTACATGCGATTCAGGTATGAAGCTGATTTGCTGATCATGTTTCAGAATGCGTTAAACACTTTTGTTCCTTTTTTTTTTTTTTTCAAAGTTGAATTATTATTCTGAACACTGTTACTGTTCTCTTTATTATCAGTTGACAGACATAAATGCCATCTATTGGTGATCAAGGATATGTGACATTGAACAACATGTTTATGTCTCATAAAGCAGAATGGATATTCATCAAAGGTTCTTTTTAATTCATGCTTTAAAGTTTACTTCATTCTTACTTTTCAAGTGATTGAAAAGGCAAAATGTGTTTTTTGACAGATGTGACATCCCTGTAATAGTTATGGGGGAGACTGGGTGTGGGAAGACACGCCTGGTACAGTTCCTGTGTGCTCTTCAGACCCCAAAGTCAAAGAATGCCCAAACCATGGTGATCATGAAAGTAAGTCCATTCCTTTCTCCACAGATTATCAGTGCATGCAAGTATTTAAAGTTAAATGCATGTTTTGAGAATGGTTTTGTTTCTCCCAATTGTAACGAGACATCTTTTTCTTTTTCACTCTATGCAGGGAATGAATTACAGGTCACAAGAATACAAATTTTTAGTCTCAAGTTATTTTCCAAGATTACTTTCAATTTAGTTACTATCTTTCAAGATGCCACATGCTGATACTTCATTCCATTCTCTTTCTATGCATAGTTTTCAGTTGTGAGAACACATACTGCTTTGCACTCCAGTAAATAACAACTCAGCATCCTTGAATTGACAATGCTGTAGACTTTCTGCAGAACATATACAATGACTTAAAAAACATCATAATTTGAAGACACTATTGACATATTCACAGTTTTCATGTTTCCTGCCCTGCACAAGCACAAGAAGAGGCACTCTGCCCTCCAGACAAACATGCCCTATAACAACCAGGAGATAAGTTTCTTTAATTCTTTTTTTTCCCAGACAGGCAATTCTCAGACCTGTGGTTGTTAATTAGAATTGTGATCATGAAAGAAGATTTTTTTCCTGGTTGAAGAATCCCCATACCTTGGTCATCATGAAATTCATTTGTGTTCTCTTCCACTTAACTCTTTCATTCCTGCCAACCGCTAGAGCGGTTTGACAAATCTCCTTTCATTCCTGAAAACCGCCTCAGTGGTTCAGAGAAACATACTTCTTTCCGTCCGGCAACCCGCTGCAGCAGTTCACGCCTTGAAATCCACGCCCACTTGTCACATGGTTGGCGCGTCATAGTGGCCTTCGCCTTGTAATGGGACTCGCGGCATGTTTAGGTAAGTCATGCCTGCTTACTTCCTGAGTGTGGGAAAGTGTCTGGAACCAAAATGTTATCTTGACTTGACCGTGAGAGCATACTGTTCAGTGCCTGCTGAGAAGATGGAGGGTGAAGAAAACGCAGACAGCGATCAGTTTTCTGACGACAAAATTTACAATTTAGCCGATGACTTTGATCTATTTGATCTAACAGAAGAGAGAGAGCAGAACTTGCCAATGCCATGAACGAATATGACAGTGATACTGGTGATGAATTGGATGATGAAAATCTTCCATTTAGCTACAATCGGCCATGCTTTGACGGGACAGGTGGGGATTTCACTGAACCAAGCACACCTCGGAAAAACTTCGAACGGCGCCCTGGTCCTGTGCGCATACTCGATACATCAATGAAGGCAGTGGATTATTTTCAGCTGTTCTGTTCTGATACAGTCCTTTCAAAGCTAGTCAGTTTTGCAAACGACAATGCCAACACTAAACAGCAGACTGATCCAGAAAAAAAAAACGTCGGCAGGTGTTGGAAAAGATCACACCTGTGTGGTATGTGTTGCGCGACACAAACAATATGAGTCAACACACCCTGGTGTGAAATACAGTGACAATCCGTTCAAGAAAAGCAAGACAACGATGATGTGTGAAAAGCGAAATGAATATCTGTGTTGTAATAATCAGAAAGATTGTTTTAAGCTGTACCACACCTGTGTTTCCTTTGTGTGACACCTGGTTTCACGTGTGACACTTTGACACTGTGATACTAGCAGTGCATCATTTTCTAAGACTGACATGTTGTGTGTTGTTTTGTTGACATAAACTCGAAGTGTGACTTTTGGACAAATACTGTGCAAAGCCACTGAATTCGGTAAGACCATAGTGGCGAAGGAGTACTGTGGGGACATTTTTATCATTGCTGTGCATTTTTCCTTGGACATGGTGACACTGTGACAAAGACACTTGTGAAGCATTCTTTGAAGTGGATTTACCGGAGGACATGAGACTGTGAGTTACATGCATGGTTTTTGCTGCTCGCATGTTTTTAAGCGCTGTGTAACATTTTGTTTTCTTTCAAGTTTGAATTAATTAGTAGTTGTCACCAGTCTTGACACCTGTGTGTCACCAAATATGCGACAAAGGGTCGGAAAACAGGATCAAAATGTGCCGGCACCATTTCTGTACACAACGGTGTATGACATGCTATAGTCCAGTAGAAGCACCAGTCATAAAAAAATAATCAGAAGTACACACCCTATTCTTTGTTTACCTTTTTCCTGAAAACCCAGGAATGAAGGGTACTGCTCGTAACTAAGAAACATAGGAATAAGGGGAAGTAATGTCTGGCAGATAACCAGGGATGAAAGAGTTAAGCAAAGAATCCCCACACCATGGTCGTCATAAACTAAATCCTCTGTCTTCTCCAAATCCATTGTTCTTAAAGATTTCCCCCTTTCTCTTTTATTGAGGGAAAGTTATTCCAAGAGCACATCTCTTGTTAGAGCCACAGTGAATGGCTTGTATGTGGGCGCTACTGTGGTATTAAATTGTGGTTGGATGGTATGGGGATTGAGTTTGTTTATGTGTGTGACTGTGTTCTTATTTATCGTTGCGCATAATGCTGTACTGCAAGTACTTCACTTTAGAAGTATATTAATTATTTTGTTCTTTAAATGGGATACAGGTGTGAGTGTGTGTGTGTGTGTGTGTGTGTGTGTGTGTGTGTTAACATATGCATGTGAGAGTGTGTGTGTGTGTGTGTGTGTGTGTGTGTGTGTGTGTGTGTGTGGTAAATAATAGGGAAGGGGGTTTAAGTGAGAAAGAAGAGTAGAAGTGGTTAGAAAGGTAGGGAGTTGTGAGAAACGGAAAACACTGTGAAGTAGTGGACACGGAATGGAGGGAGAGAAGGATAGTGTGTGTGTGCGTGTTTTTGTGTGTGTGTGTGTGTGTGTGTGTGTGTTTATGCTCAGTTTGATACTTTTTTTTGACTTCCTCTCTCTTTTTTGTTTGTATTTTACTTGTGCTCATGCAAAACAGAAACGTTGAGCATTCATACATCTGAGCACAGAAACTGAAGTTGACAGACTCAAGGCAATATGTCATTCATACTGTTTATGATTGTCCTTACATAGGTCCATGGGGGCACAACATCAGAAGACATCCGTAAGAAGGTGAAGGAAGCAGAAATACTGGCCAAAGAAACCAAGAAACAAGCAGCCAAAGATCGTCCATTGTACACGGTGCTATTCTTTGATGAAGCTAATACCACAGAGGCCATCGGAGCTGTCAAGGAGGTCATGTGTGATGGTGCAATGAATGGAACTGGAATCCAGCTTCACAATGACCTGAGATGGTGGCTGCCTGTAACCCATATCGCAAGTAGGTCTTTTCTTCTCATTCTCATATATAGCAGCAGTCTTAAGTGATTCACAAGGAGACAGACTTTTGTTGGTATTGAAATGAATCATGTTTTAAAGGTGCTTATGGTTAATGTCCATGGTCAAAACGTCTTGAAGATCACAAATTTTAATCCTTACCCTCACACAGAGAAAAATAAGTATTTCCCATGTGCAGTGCTGGTGTGTATGAAACTTAGACTACTCAAGACCTACTCGTTTTTGAGTGAACGAGTCTTTTAGGAAGAAGAAGGAGTTATCGAAAATGAATATCATTTTGACAGCTAAAGTCATTTTGAATTAGCATAGTATTCTGTAAATGATACTGTATAGATCAGCCTGTAAATGCTTGTGATAAATTAAACACTTAGTTTACACCAGTCATGAACACAAGAGCATCAGTTTCCCGTTTTTCACAGGACAGTATTCAGACTGTTTAGACATGTAGCGAAAACAGGAGTTATTTCAATCTAAGCTTAGCAGTGCTGCATGATACACAGTTCCGATTGCTTTACAGTTCATATCTTAAGTTTTTTGCTGCCAGTCATTCCAGTCCAAGGAAGAAGTAAGTGACAACAAGCATGGCCCAGGTATTTATATGTTTTCTATGTAGTAATGATTACATTAAATGCTTTGATGCTTTAACAAAAAAAAAAAACCTTGAAAAACAGCAAAAACTCCTACTGAAAAACTTCAATACATTGTTCAACAAAGCTCATAGCAGAAAATAATAAAAAGCCAATGCAGGTGCATAAATGCAAGCAGCCCGGCTGCAATAGTAGATCTTCTCTCTAACAGCATGCATGGACCCTTCATTCCTTCCTTTGTGGTTGGGAATGCTTGTTCTGATTATAGACGCCCAAACCATTGGATTGAATGTTGTTGCTTTAAGAACATAGACATCAAATTTTAGTTTGGAGAGATGGTCATGTAGTTGCTACACCATGGGTGCAAAAGTTCTCTTCCAGTACATTGTTTACAGTTTCTCTCATTAGTAAGTTCTTATATAATTTTACCGAATGACAAAACCATAGTTTGATAAATGATGAATAGGTGTACAGTGTACCTAGATCATGTGTGTATGTTTGTTAGATCCCATAACTGGTGTTATAAACTACAAAGCATTTGTATTTGGTAATGTGTTTTGGTTTATCCTCAGAGATATGTCAATGTTATCAGTCTGGCACTAATTACAGGCATTTCAAAGCAGTGATAGAGCGCCTTGAGAAAAAGCAGGGCTTGGCTACCATGTCAGTGCAGAGAAGACCTGTGACAAACTTGGTGAGAAAGATGGTTTTTCACATATTCTGTTGGTGTGTGCTCTTGCATTTGTGCTGATGTATGTGTATCATCTTAGGATTTGCTGTTGTTTCTGTTATTGATGGGCATCTCTGCTGGCAGAAATAAGAGTCTCCAAGATGTCCCTCTGACAAAAAAACCCTGGTCAGGACAATGAAAAGAGGAGCTCAGAAAGCAAAATGCCATTAGCTGAAATGACTTCAGAGTTCACCAACCAAGAGATGAACTGTGCCATCAGACAGTTCAAGAAAAAAGCTCCAGGAAAGATGGGACCACCAATGAAATGATCAAACATCTTTGTAAGAACACCAGGCAGAAATTAATGGACATGCTCAGCCAATCCTGGAACTCTGGTGAGTTCCCAAGTCATTGGAAGGAACAGTCAGCCTGTTTAGTTGTCTAGATAGGGACCTTGAAGCAAGTGGTCAACAGATATCTCCAATATCAATAAAGAAAATGGCCTCAAAAGCCCCACAACGCATCCATAAAATCAGATTCACATATATGACCAGATAGTGCTCCTTACTAGGGACATCGAAAATGACTTTCAAAGAGCCCATGTAAAATTTGATGGTCACATGTGCACGCTGTTGAGCATCAGAGAAGGGCTACCATAAGATGGAGTAATCTCACTGGCACCATTTGTAGTCTTCATCGGCAACATCTCCAGCATGCTTCAGGCTGATGACTGAGCAGTATGGTCAAAAGCAGAGCAGATCAAAACAGCAGCACATGGGATGTAGGCAGTGGCGAACTCGGTCTCAGACTGGGCCAGGGCCAAAGAGAAGTTGATCAGCAATTAACAGAACGAAAACTGACGTGTCGTGCTTTTCTCTCTCCCCTACAAAAGAAGAGTTGAGTCTGCAGATTGAATGCAAGAATATTCGTAAAGGTACTGAATTGTCTATGAGCGTGAGTTGAGAAGTTGGCTCTCAGATTTACCCATGTCACCACATGCCTGCATGTTGAGTCGAACACCTTATTCCCAATCAATTTCCACATGCTATCTCCTTCTGTACGTTTTTCACCAACATAACTGACCAGGATAAAATCAGTAATGATGATAAATGATGTTTCTGACTTCTTTCTTGTTTCAGAAGCTCCATTTCATCAATTCTTGTACTCTATCATAGGACATTTTCATTCATAATATTTGAGTACAAAGCTAGCTCCATGCATGAAGGAAAATTTTGTTCCGTATGTGAAGCAAATTGCCATTTTCTGACTAGACTGAATATACTAGGCAAACTTTTACTGTCAAATGAATAACGGATGCATTTCTGACCACTGTTGAAATACCTAGACCATTACTGCAGGTGTCTGTCTCAAGCCTGATGATGAGTTATATAATAATATTGAGAAAACCGGAGTGAGTGGCATTGAAGTAATGCCTATGGGAGAGCACAGTTGATGAGAAACAAACAACAACGTAAAAAGAACAGTGTTTGTTAGCAGACACATGTGTGTCTGCTGTAAATGGTGTGCACATGATGAGTTGTTGTCAAGATGTATAAGTGAGGAACCTGCCTGCAGGTCGGGTGCCAATGCGTCAGCTGGTGTACAGGGTGCAGCCCCTGCCCCAGAGTATGCTGCCACTAGTCTGGGACTTTGGGCAGCTCAGCTCCAATGTGGAACACATGTACATTGCTCAGATGGTCCGCCGTTATGTGAGTGGATTCCTGCTTCTCTACACTGTTTTGCCTTGTGTGTGTGTGTGTGTGTGTGTGTGTGTGTGTGTGTGTGAGAGAGAGAGAGAGCAAAAGCACTAAGGAGAGAAGGTTTTGGGAGTGATAAGGGGATATGGTAGGGATTTGGAGGCTACGGGACTGGATGTAAAGGAAATACGTAAGATGGAGGGTGCAGACAGGAAGGAGAAGAGGGTAGAAGGACGAAGAGAGCTCAGAAATGGCACTGGGAGGGGGGTGGGGTGGGGTGGGGGGGTGGGGGGATTGGGGGAATGGGGTGGTGGAAGAACAGAATTTCATTGACTTTTATTTGATTTCTTACACCATCAGTGTCTGCATGTGACTGGATTATGAGATCTCTTCATTCAAATTGAAGGAACTTGTTTTGCAAAAGAGTAAGACAGCTGAACTATAAATACATAGCTCGCATGATGCATAATGATAGGCTGTATCATCCTGCACTGAACATACTGGAGTCAGAAAACAGCCATTCATGACTGGATCCTTGCTGAGATTAGCTGTGAAAAAAAAGTTTGTACATCTTAGGTAGGAGTGTGGTCTGATTCAAAGACGGATATGTGTATCCCTTTTTTTTGCAGTCTCTCTGTCTGTGTGTCTTTTTATGCCTGTCAGAATATCTTCATTGGAATTATTTTTCATTCCCATCTCTTCTTACTTGAATGTTGTTATGATTCCCATGTGTTTTTTTTTTTATCTTAACCCTCTGTGTATGTGTGTTTGTGTGTGTGCGTGTTTGTGTGAGTGTGCACGCAAATGTGTGTGTGTGTGTGTGTGTGTGTGTGTGTGTGTGTGTGTGTGTGTGTGTTTGAATGCTGGAATCCAAAAGAATAATGTGAACAGATATAGTCCATCTATGATTTTAGGAGCGCAAACAGCTTTTGGGTGACCTGACCCAGCGAGAGTTGATCACGTTGACCAAAGTGCTTGTGGAATGTCAAGCTTTCATGAGGAATCTGAAGGTGAATGAAAAGCTTTACCAAGTAAAAAAAAAATTCAGTTCTAGTGAGTAAACAGTAGAAGAATCAAAGTGTAGAAAGCTAATCAGTATGTTAAAATGTTTGTGAAGAGCATACTGTAATATAAGATTTTGCATTAAACAGAGGAAAGAATGAGCCTCTTGGTAGATTGGGCTTAATTATTGCTATGTTAGCAGCCATGGTTTCTCTGCTCATTATTGGAGGAGGAAAGGGGGGAGGGGGTGCATGTGTCACTCGTGAAGATGTGGGGCTCTTGCATGGGAGGAGGGCACCTTTGATGACAAGAACCCTGGTTCATAAAACCCCATGTCTCTGAGGCCAATGAGCTATTGCTCTTCCAGCTAGGAATAGCGTGTATGATGATTTGCTGGTGCAGAGGTGAATTGAAGTAGTGTTGGCCTTAAGTATGTTATAGTGCAGCATGTCTGCACTTTCTACATCTGCAGAGGCCTGAGACAATTTGATAGTCTTAAAAATGAGGATGGTCACTGAAAAGGCACTGTTGGTCTGAAGGGGGTGAAGAAGAGCCTGAAGTAGCCCTGTTCATGTCATGGTTTCAAAGAGAGGTGACAGCAGTCAGAAATTGCAACAAGCAAAAACAAAAAGTTTGTTTCGTAATTTGTTCCTTCACTGGGCAGCACAGTAATTCTGTTTCTGCTAATGCTCTTTTCATGCCACGTTTCATCATATCTGTGGAAAAATGACTGAAGAAAAGATACTACATCTGTGTCTACAAAAAGTCATGTCTGGCTACATCCTGTCCCACTCAGCCAATGTCCACGTAAGAGGTTTTACTGAGGATTTGAAAAATCTAATTTCCCTGTCACAAAGATTTAATTCAGAATGATGGTTCAGCTTTCTTGTGGGCCGGGTGTTCATTTGTGAAGAGTAACCATATCCCCACCCCAGCCCTCACAGGATCCTTCAGGAAGCTTCCTGGCTGTGCAGCTCCTGGGGCTGAAAGAGATTCTTTCCTTACTGGAGGAATGGAGCTGATGTCCCTAATGGGGAGCACTGGTTTATCTCACAGTGCCGGATCTGGGACTCCTCCAGTTTGAGTGTCCCTACAGAAGACAGCAGCAGGCATACTCAGGTAAACATGCAGTCAACAGGTATCTTGGTGCAGATACCCAGGTCTGACCTTCAACTTTTCTGTTCCACCATATCCATGACAATTGGTCCCAGAGAAAATGCTAACAGAGTAACATAGGTCTGGCTGCCAGCTTTTTGGCTCCACCATGTCCATGACAACTCCTGGTCCCAGAGAAAATGGCTAGCAGTGTGACCTAGGTCTGTCTGTCAGCATTTTGGCTCCACCATATCCATGACAACTCCTGGTCCCAGAGAAAACGGCTAGCAGAATAATCTCTGGAATCAGGGAAGAGGGATGGCTGTGGCACTTGACAGCTGTGGAGTGTGTATTAAGTTATTCACTAAATCAACATTGGACCATGGACCTGAGTGGTGAAGGGTGTATCCAAAAGAATGCTCATAGACACCTGGGCATTTGTCCTAACAGGTGGCAGACAGGGTCTGGCCTTACCTGCTGCATACCCCATCCAAAAAATGTAGGATTGCTCTTGTAGGGGTCAGTGTGAGCTGTTGAAAGAGGACAAAACAAATAACTGTGTTCTAAGGCAAAAAGGATAAAGCAGAGACAGAAAAAAAATCTGAAAGGCTGTTCTTGTTTTGTGTTCATATGTAAAAAAGTAGGGTGGGCTGGAAACAAGCCAAACATCTTGGTAGTATATTAAGCCTTGAATTTTGCCTTTCAAAACAGTTACATAGGTTTAACTTTGTAAGAGTTTAACATGACATTAAACTTCTCAGTCTGCAGATATTGTGCACCTTTTGTGCTTATGTACTGCACTGATCTGTACACAGGATTACTGATTCATTGAGCTGTGTTCACCTTCTCGATTGTGACTGCAGATCATGGTTGGCTGCTAATACTGATTTTGCAATATGTACAGTTAAGGCACACTAGTTAGAATTTGGGAAAACATATCACCTGGTAGTGTTACTCAAAATGTATGGTACAACAAAAAAGCTTATGACATTAACTTTTTTAATACTTACCTGTCCAAACACATGTCTCATATCTACTAGATGTGGAGCAAGTTAACCAGCATTTCTACACCTCCAACATACAGGCTCTGCAGTTCCTGTCAAAAACTGATGTCGGTACTCAACAAAGATGAAACTTGTGTCGTCTGCACTGGGTGCTTCCCATTTATTCCTTGTAGCTTGTGTGAGTGTTGGCTGACTTCTAAATGGCGCTCGGTTTTGGGTTTTCTTTCTCATGGTCTGCTCATTTTGGCAAGAGTAGCTAATGACACTCCCTTCAACTTTTGTCCTGGGTACAGTTAAAACTGCCCAGCATCTTCCCCCAGCATGCTGTATGATCCCTACTCTTGGGTGACCATTTTTTTGAGGAGCAGCTGCTTTCCCTTATCCTCCTGGTAGGCCTCAGGGAAGCATTCCTCCGTAGAACAGTTCTGGCCTGGACAGTTGCCCACAAGGTATGACTCCAAGGGGGGGTTACTGGTGCAAGTGGACACTGGCAGGGCATTGTAAGCAGGGAGGACAGGTTACACTGACCAAGTGAGGGTTCCAGTCACTTTCCCCTCTCAAAGAGATCTTTTACTCCAGCTAAGGGCATAGAGGTGACATACTGATCCAGCATTCCTCTGTCTCCACACCAGTCTCATATCCAGCGACACCTCTCTGAACAGAGACACTAGTGCCCTTCTTGATTCAAGAAAATCATGGCTAGCCAAGGACGATCTGCATTGAGAATATATGACAATGAAAGGAGAATTTTCGCACAGTGGTGCTCACAGGCTTGTGTCTTCCCAGCAGAGGCCTTGTTGAAGAAGACATTGCCTTTTTTTTTTATTGAGGACCTTTAAGTTTGAGGAAGGAAAGCCAGCTCCTTAAAGGACTTCACAGCAGCTGTTTATGCTCAGACTCTCAGATTAATGGGTCAGATATTGACATTAAACGTGATCCTTTTTTGTCTGAATTAATTCCTTTGCTGCATTGGGCTCCCTGATATTAAGCAGATGCCCTGAATGGAGCTTATCCTGACTTAGTCTTGGAGTATCTGGCCTCAGGACATTTCAAGCCATCACAGAATGCTCAGTCGGGAACCTCACTATTAAGACCATTTTTTTTATCACCCTGGCTTTAGCATGCAGGGTCAGTGATGGTCCTTGAAGTGGCAAGATGATGGCACAGTCACCTTGTCTATGTGCCAAACCTTTCTAGCCAGAACTGCAAAGTCTAAGGAGTGGCCTCTAAAGATTATTTGCCTCTGCTGGCCTCTTTGTTATCTGGCCTCTTTGGGTGCAGACGTTCAGAGGTAGAGCAGGTTAATAGTTCTGTCAGAGCACTGAAGGTCTACCTTCAGAGGACTGAGTCAGAATCCTGTGAATTGCACCTTTGGTGTAGCAGGCTAAAAGAAATGAAAGAGGGAGCCACTGTAAGACCACAGATAAGCTCTTGGTTTAGGTCATCTGCCAGGCTTAGTCTTTGGCCAGAAGCCTCTTCTGTCCAGAGAGGCTGTCAAGGCACATAAAGTCCAGCTCTCCGTACCAGTTGCATACTATGGCAGAATACTGCAGTCTCTGACATATGTCGGAAAGTTGGTTGGAAATGGATGACCATGTTTGGCAGGTTCTGTCTCAGAGACATGACGAAGACATTTGGGATCTGGACTGTGTAGGCAGAAATAGCTGTAGCCAGCAAAGCTACCTTTATAAGTTACTAGTGAAGCTTTCATTCCCTCCTGTTTCAGTCTTGAGACAGGATTTTCATACTAAAGAAAAAAATGAAATGATAATGTAGTATTGTAATAATGATAATGAAACAAACAAAAAACAAACACAACATACAAAAAAGAAAACAGAAATGTTTCACGAGAGTGGAACTAACTATACTCTTTCATCAGATTTTGTTTGTGTGAACCTGCTAGAGTACACTGAGACCACTCATTTGTTTGGGCCATTTTAGGGAGGGCTGTGTTGGTGTATAGAGATGCTCATGGTTACTTTTCCTAAAAGCCACATTGAGTGTTTGTGGCTCGCTCATGGACAGACTCCAGTGGTACCCCATCACACACAGCAAGAATGCCTATTGAGAATGAATTTTATCATATGCAGCATCACCCATTCAAGAGCCTTATACTTGTTTGGTTTTCTTCTCACCTGCTGAAAAATGAAAAAGGAGATCCTGGAGTATTTTATCGACACATCAATCTTTTGAGTGGCCCAATTCATTTTAGAAGACTGTTAGCACATCTATCAGAGGATGGCTCTGTTCACTTTGAGCATTGTTGTTATCACATCCCATCAAAGAAGGATGTGATTGTCACAATTTAAGAATGGCATTGTGACAGTTTTGAGCATTATTGTTTCACACACATCGAGGAATGGCACTGTGCACTTGAAATGTTTTCACACCCCTCAAAGAATGGCACTGTAACAATTTAGAGCATTTCGTGGCACATCTGTAGTCCCTTTGTTGGTAGAGATTATTGCCCTGTGCTGTGGTGTTTGGACACACCTATTATTTACTCCTTGTAATTGGGATCATGGCATTGTTGCCACTGGAATTTCGATGTCTTCAGCAGACTATCATTTTATTGCTTGTACACATACTATGATATGCTCCATACACTTATTTAGCAACACACACACACACACACACACACACACACACACACTGTACTGTTTTTTGAGTATTACATTGTGTCTCAGTATGAAGACTATTGCCCATTAGCCAGCATTCTGTGACATTGTCAAATAAGGTCAGTTTGCATGAATCTTCTCCTTTTCCTGATCCTGACTCATTTTCTTTTCATCACTGACTTTTGTGGATTAATACATAACGGAGAACAGAGACAATCCTTTCATTCACCAGGAATCATTGAGACTTAAGACCGTTTTGTGGCTTTGGCACCAAGCTCTAGATGAGTTAAGGTCAACCTTGTGCACTTAGAGTCTGAGCACTGATTTGTCTCTCAGGTGAGATTACCAACTATCCTTTTTGATATTCAGGCATTTAGTTGGACAAGTAAGTATGAAGAAAAGGAATCCTACTACTTAAATGTAGTTTTATGATCCACTACCTGTCCAAACCCTAGGATACCCAACCCTCTCCCTGCAATATGGAAAAGGGGAGAAAAAACTGAATTATGGCAAAGGTAGTTGATTACGTCTTTGTTTGGGAGACCAGTCCTGTATTCCTTGTGGTTTAAGGTAGGGTTAGCTCCCTGTTCTTTTTTTTTTTTTTTTTTTTTTTTTTGATAGGGTTTTCTGATCTCTAGTGTGTTCACATCTAGTGGAGATAGGGCATTTGTTTGGATAGGTAAGTATGTCATAAAACTACTTGTAGAAGTAAAATTCATTTTTTCTTTGCACTTTGAGATTTGCAACATTTTTCTTATTTTCTACATCAACAAATGTTTATGAGTACATGGTAAATGAGTGGAATTTTGTGTTTTTTATTCACAAAACTTAGCAGTAGAAAGTTTTAATTGGAAGTAAATGGAAATTTTTTTTCAATGTGATTTTTACAAAAGGAAAATATAATTTTCTGTGGTTTTGAAAATATATTTGTTACATGTAAATATGTGCTGACAAGTGCATGACGTAACATTTCATTCTGAAATAACTGGATTTGCTAGATGAAGGGAAGTGAATGTGTATGCCGTATGCATGTTTGTAAACATATATTAGCAAATATGAATAAAGCACTCCTAATGCAAGATGCTGTATGTGTTGTGAATTCTTTTACATGTCAGCTGTGCACTTGGAACTGAAACTAACTGCAATATGTATGGATTCTTCAGGATGAGTGTAGCTTTGTCAGTCTGCGTGATGCTGACAGAGCTCTGTTGGTGACTGGCTGGTTTCTGAAACAGACTGAACTGTTGAGGAAGATTGAGGAAGACCTAGGACCTAGGGTATGTATTGAAGATTATGAGCGTGACACAGGTTATGTACATGGAAAGCAGTCTTATTTGGTTCGGAAGTAGAAAGAGATCACAAGGAAGATGATTCCTCACTTCATAGCATGAAACCCCAAATAATTCTTGGCATTTACTTAAGAATAACGTAAAGGAGTATTGCAATTTTTAAGGGAATTCATAGAAAATAAAAGATATACAATGAATAAATAAGGCTTGAAGCTGTTTCTCCCCTGATGAAAGGACTAAAGACACACATATTGAGACTACATTTTCTAGCCTTACCCATTTCACCTAGCACACTGCTGCTGAGAAGCACAAAACAATTTTTTTGGCTTTGTTGTTGTATTTTCCATGTTGTCTTGCAGCTACAGTGTCTGTCTTGTAACGGTATACTTGGATAAGGATAGTGGTATCTGCTGCTCCTAAACTTCTCTGAAATAAGATCAGGTGGAGGGAGACATGTTGGGAGATATAAATAAGAAAAAAATATCACAGTGAACGGACCCAGGCAGATTTTCAGTTCTGTGAGCACATCTCAATTTGAACCGATCAGTGAGTGACTCCCTTGCAGACCATTCAAACCTCTGAGCTCCAATGGTTCTAAGGTGGAAAAATATATCAAATCACAGAAACGCACCCATTCTTCATGCTGATCTAACATACATACAAAGAAGAGCAAGTTATTGAGGAAATTAGAAATTAGATTTGACTTGCTTGTGAGATGACTGCAGGCAGAAATTGGAACAAATTTTAAAAGAAATTTAAATAACTTAACAGGTTGACATGGACAAACAAATTACAAGACAAAATGACCTCATTTTTATTCAGTGCCCATCTTGTGTCAAATTTGAGAAGACAGGTGATTGCCTGCTCTTTGTTTTCATTGTCCTGAATGTTATCTTGCCTGAAGAAGACCTATGAAGTCAAAACATGTCATGTTTTGTCTTGTAAACTGTTTGTCCATGTCAGTCAGTGAAGTTATGTAAAATTCCTTTTAGAATTAGAGTTGACCTATATTTGGGGAGACAGTTGTAAAAACTGTCCAAGAAAGTATTCCTTACATCTGTTTTTGGTTAACTATGAAGACAATGATATTCTAGCAGGCTGTTGATTGGATCAGTCAAATTTCTCTGGTGATACTGGACTTGCCATTTGGTAGACATAAAACCAGCTAACTTAAATATAGTGTTCACTTTTGAAAAGATGCAACAATTGTCTACAAAAGTCAGTTTAAAAGAATAAATGTTTGAAAAAAAAAATGACAAAACTTTTAAGAAATTTTGGACTTAAATACTGAATGAGATTTTCTTAAATGCATTGCAACAAATGGAAAAATGAAAAAAGTCTCAGAAACAATGGTTTTGGTGCTGAATTTAAAACAATTTTTTTGGTAAACAAGTTTCTCACTTTATAGTTAGATCATTGAAATAAAGCTTTAAAAGTGAGGTACTGTCATAACAAAAGTAGCAAGGTCTGGTATGTATACACAATGCAGATCCATCAAAATGTTGGGGTTTTTTCTCTATTAAAAAAAATAAAAAAAACATGGATTTTTATCCTCTTCTAAATGTTAGATGTAAATTGCAGGGTTTTCTAAATGTTAGATGTATATTATACGGTTTTCTTAAATTGCCAACCGAATTTACAAAGTTTTGCCAAAATTAATCTAATAAGATTAGATGGTATTTATAACTAGTGAATATATGGAGGAGGATGGAAGTTATGTATCAGTTCAGTTCAGCGCGCTACTTAGATTCAAAACAACTGCCAGATATGAGAGTGCCTTTTGAATGATGAAAATACATCTGATTCTGTTTGCTGATATGTTAAATCCTCCTCACAAAACCATGTGGCTTTGGTAATGACTCTGTTGATGGATTGAAATTTTTGATTGAATAAGACATTAGGTTTGCAGTTACTTTTTGTGTTTGTCATTTAGAAAGTCTTCATTTTTGTTTGCAGCATGCAACATCTGACATCACCAAGTCACTTGTACTGGCTCTGTCGGTGTGCTACAGAGCAGGTTTGCCAGAGAAAAAGAAGTTTGAAGACCACGTTGGATTAGCATTCTTGCCATCCTTTAATATCAGGGGTTCCACTGATTTTGGTTACATTCTGGACAGGTAAAAAATGTTTTGAATGATTTGAGTTCACATTTATTTTGAAACAGAGCAGGCGAGAAAACAAGAGAATTAACATTGCATTTTTTGTTATTTATAGCAAAAGATGAGGAAAAAGGCCAGGTTCAAGAAAAGGACACACACACACACACACACACACACACACACACACACACACTCTTCTCTGAGACGTATTAGGAATGTGACTACTATCAAATAGGGCCAGTTTACCAATTCAAATATCCTTGCAGTCACATGGTGTCACCTTAAAAACCCATTTGTACCCAAAGTACATAAGTACTCCCACAAACTTTAACAAAGTGCAAAGTAATGTAAGTGGCATATAGTAAAAGTATGTGTCAACAGAGCAATTATATATGTCCGCTTTGGGGGAGAAGTGGCTTAATGCCATAGACACAAGTCAGGCGAGTCACCTGTCAAAGCCAGGAGCTTATCATCTTGGGTTTTATATTAAAGATGACCTGGCTATGCCATCAATGGGTACTTGGGGAACCTGACTCTATCCTCTGAAAACAATCTTTCAGCACTCAGACTGGACAGTTAGCCTTTTCCACCTTTGACTCTCAGGCCTGAGATTGGATGATGGAGGGGCCAGCAGAGGCATGGTTATTGTCAAAGCCTGCTCTTGGGGCTTCATGGTTTTGGGTATAGGCAGAAGCCAGGGTAACCCAAAAATGTTTTCTGAGTGAGATTTCCTACTGAGTAATCGGCAAGTGTGGGTCGAAGTCACCAAAGACCAGATATTCAAGGACCAGTGGTAGACTCCACTTTGGACACTGACTGATCCTGCCATTCCTGAGGAGCAGTGCACAGCTAGCTCAGAAAGGAAGGGGATATGGCCGATGTCAGGGTCTCTCTGCATGAGTTTGAAGGCCAGAGCCCCCTAACAACACTTGCCTTCCTTCCTTTATTATCAAGGTCATCAAAAAATGAATTCGTAACAGAAGATGGCAGTGGATAGGACATGCCCTCCAAAAGCCCCAGACACCACCACCAGAAAAGCTCTGACCTGGAATCTCAAGGCAAAAGGAAGCAAGGGAGACCAAGAAACACCTGGAGGCGGGACCTGGAGGCAGACACCAGGCAGATGGGTTACAGCTGGGGCAAAATTGAAAGATTGCCCAGGACTGTGGTCGACGTGCAGTTGTTGATGACCTATGCTCTGGCAAGAGCAATGGGCCTAAGTAAGTAAGCCTAAAAAATGAGCCATGTGTTCAGCAGTTGCAGAAGAAATCCCAGCCTGACCGCACTAATCTGCACAGACCTTCTGTTTTTTGTCATACACCTTTGACTGTCTTTGACCAGCCCTGATTTTTTTTCTAGGCATACACAACTCTCTGTAGAGCGTTATCATCTAATGTGAAGCTGACATGGAGAGAGAGGGATCAGAGTGCAAGTGCCATGTCCACGACCTTGGCTGAGACAGCAAGTCCAGATTCACAAGGAGGGACATGGAAATCTTTACCAGCAGCTGAGTAGGAGACTGATTCAGCTGTTTGTCCAATTTAAGGGGCAGATGCGGATTACAGGCACTTCTGTCCTTACACTTTTCTTTTTTTATTAAGGACTGCTGGTATCAAGGGTAATGGTGGCAAAGCTCAGGTGAACATCCCTTCCTGTGAGAGTGCCAGAGCCTCCACAATGAAGTTGAGGGGCATAGAACAGGAGGTAAAAGACTGAAAGCTGGTTGCTCCACATGGAGTTTAAACAAGTTGATGTCAAGGGTTCCCAAAATTAAGCATGAAAACCTGAACATGGCTTTGTTCAACATCAACAGGAGAACCTGGCCTTTCCTGAAAAGAGGGTCCACAGGCAGGGAGGTCTTCACAGACTGACAGAAAAGATGAAGAGTTCAGCCACCACACTGGAGATGTCTGTGTGTTGTATTAGTCTTGCCCTCCAGCACAGAGGTCAGTTGTTCAGAGGAGGAAGAATCCTTTCAACTAAAGGACCTTTAGATAGTCTGGTACTTCCTGTGACACAACTCAGGGACTTCTAGATTGTGTGATGCTTCTTGTGACCAAGTACCTGGTCTCCAGGAAGAGGGGAGAAAATTGTGCACCCTGGCCTTACTTGCTCATGTGGTACAAATGATGTGCGATGATGATAGAGGGAGAAGCAGAGGAGCCCCAGACTTCAAACAAGCCAGGTTGAACCAAGACTGAAGGACGAACTTGAAAGTCTGGGTCAAAGGCAGTAGGACATCCTGACTGACAGGCTGATGACTAGTCCCAGATGTCGCTCCGCGTTTGCTGAAGAGAACTTGGATAGAGACAGTCTAGGAGGACGATCTCTATAGCCGCATCAGCTAGTCCATCATAGTCCAGAGACTGAGGAGGTGCAGACTGAGCCTGCAGAGGGAACTGAGCAAAGGGTCAGATCTTTTTGACTCTAGCATCCAAAAGGCATTCTGGATTTGAACTTGTTGAGAAGTGCTTGCCTAAATGAACAAAATCCTGAAAAGGGACCCTGTTGGACTTTCCAAGGAGCACTATAAAGCCCCGAGGAGATGGTCTGTTCAAGAGTTGGAATGATGTTTGGGGAGGAGCAAAGCCCAGGAGACACCGAAGGGGCCAAATCTTCTGCAAGGCATAAAATCTGTTAAAGATATCATCAGAGATAATCCTTTACAACATCATTGAAGATAATCCTGTAAAGATGTGCAAGAGAGAAAGGGAGGACAACTCTAGAAACGACACAGAGGAGAAAAGATAGTCTGCTGAATGGCAAGCATACTGGAAGGTAAAAACATGGAAGTCAATGGCTCGGTTTGAAAACAAAAAAAACAAAATATCAGGAGTGGGCTCAGATACACAATATGAAAAGCCAAGGGAATGTCACCATTGTCAGACAGCTCTTATGGGTAAACGGCCCAAATTAAGTGAACAGCCAAAAATGGCAATCGGCAAAAGTCTGATTCATGAAAATATGGAACAGTAGAACTTTCTAGTACACTGAAATCAAGCAGAAAGCTTAGCTGATGATGTGAACCTCTTGAGGAGGATGTGGAGAAATGTTGCAAAAGGAGGCAGGGAGAATAACTTGGATAACAGACCATGCATTGGAAATCTTAATTCTCTTAGAAAAACCCTCAGAATTTGGCACTGAAATGCCATAATTCAAGTAAACATCATCATCACAAACTTCGTCAACATCATCACACATATTACAGTCACCTGATGGAACAGATCTATTTGTTTTCAGTATACACACACGCTCGCACACACGGCACACGCACTCACAGACGCACGCACCACACACACACACACACACACACACACACACACACACACACACACACACACTTGATCTCCATCCATGAAATGCTAATAAATTACTTTCTATTGGTGACTTCCAGTTGTCAAGATGTTCTGCTGAGGGAGGTGAAACTGGGTGAGAAAATTGCACGAAACCAGGCCTTGAAGGAGAATGTGTTCATGATGGTGGTGTGCATGGAGCTGCGCATCCCCCTCTTTCTGGTGGGCAAGCCAGGCTCCTCCAAGTCTTTGGCAAAGACCATTGTGGCAGACGCCATGCAGGGCCAACAGCTGGATGCTAAATGCCTCTTCAGCACTTTGAAAGAGGTAGGCACCACATTTATGCAGTACTGTCTTTTATACCATTATCTGCTGATTGTCAAATCTGGTTGTAAGTTTGTAGTAGATATACCATGGTACTTAATTTTATACAAGGGTTACTTGAGAACCAGGCATTTCAGAAGTACAGAGGCAGTCTGAGATATTCTGAGATATTCTCTATACTAGGATTGAATAACAACAGTCTATATCTGTTATAAAAAATGAGTATTGTAGATTAGCTTTATGCAGATAGATAACAACAGTCTATATCTGGAAAAAAAAATGAGTGGTGTAGATTAGCCTTATGCAGATAGATAACAACAGTCTATATCTGGAAAAAAAATGAGTGGTGTAGATTAGCCTATGCAGATAGATACCAATAGTCTATATGTGAAAAAAAAATGAAGTGGTGTAGATTAGCTTTATGCAGATAGGTACCAAACAGTCTGTATGTGAAAAAAAATGAAAGTGGTGTAGATTAGCGTTATGCAGATAGGTACCAACAGTCTAATGTGAAAAAATGAAAGTGGTGTAGATTA
>JADBJO010005612.1:145000-147500 GCA_016801955.1 Conus betulinus | reverse complement strand
TGTTTACTCTGCCGAACATTTTAAATTCTGGCTTCTTCGCCTTTATTTCAACCAGCATTCTTTAACACAAAAAAAAAAAAAAAAAAAAAAAAAGAAAGAAAAAAGAACGAAACATTACAAAAAAACAAAACTGAAACAAAAAAACTGAAACAAACCTGTGGAGATAAATTCTACACGATAACGACAGTGTTTGATCATTCACTCACTGTTCATTGCATTATGTTTTCGAAAAAAAAAAAAACTGTTTGAAAAAAAAAAAGAAAAAAAAAAAGGGAAATGCGACAGTTTCATCATTCACAGATTTGATTTCCGTCTCTCCGCCCGTGACTTGCGTCCAAGGTCGGGGGCAAGACATTAACTGTTGTTGAAAACGGTATTTTTGTTTGCCGCCACTTTGTCGCAAGGGTCCGAATGTTCAAGCCAATCGAAGAGCAGAGAGAGAGAATAAAAGAGAGAGAGGGTAGGAGAGGAGAGAGGAGAGAGATAGAGAGAGAGCGAGACGTAAGGGAAGACAGCTGGTGCTGCTTTTTTCCCTCTTTTTTTTTTTCTGATGATTAAAAAAAGAAAAAAAAAGATATGGAGTAAGTAGATAAATTATATTGGTTGAAGTATGTACCATGGACAAAATTCAGATCGAAACATTTTGAATGTACATTAGGGTGAGCAACATGATCAGTAGATCGGACATAATATGTTTTAGTTTTCATTCAAAGAAACGAACCAAACTAAACAACCCCCTCATATGAAAACGGAAAAAAAAACAAAACAAAACAAAACAAAACAAAACAAACAAACAACACAAACAACATATTTCCAGTTTTTTAATTTTTTACTTTTGTAAGTGCTGCGGGTAGGGCTCTGAATGTATGCACATACAAATCGATGTTATTTTATCATCATCATCATCATCATCATCATCATCATCATCATTATTTTTTAATATTATTATTACTATTATTAATCGTTATTATTACTAGTATTATCATTGTTATCATCATTATGATGATGATGATGATTACTGTTATTATTGTTGTTATTATTAACATTATCATCATCACCATCATCATTATTATTGTTGTCGTTATCACCATCATCATTATTATTATTATTTGATGATGATGATGATGATATGATTACTGATATTATTACTGTTATTATTGTTGCTATTGTTATCATCATCATCACCATCATCACCATCATCATCATCATCATCATCATCATCATCATCATCATTATGATCATCATCATCATTATTGTTATTATTATTATTACTATTATTATGTTGTTATTATTAATATGGCATCATCATCATCATCATCATCATCATCATCTGTTTTGCAGGGCGATTCTCAGGTCACGAATGATCACAAACATTCTCTTTAAAATCATTCGAGCATCAAATCACTGTTTCATGGCGATTCAGTCACGTAATGATCACTATGACGTAAAATGACAAACTGTTTCAAGCCTATTGACGTAAGCTGATTGTTCCCAGAGAACAGATACTATGTGTAAAATGTGAAAGACGAGTAGTTGATATGCAAAAAATATATAGTTTTCGTCAACAAACCTTTTAATTGACTAAATAATAAGCTAAAGAAGCAGTTCGCTTTTCTATGGTTTTCTAGTTTTTCGCTTAATCTCTCTCTCTCTCCTTCTCCTCTCGTCTCTCACTCTTCTCTCTCTCTCTCTCTCTCACTCTCCTCTCCTCTCTCTCTCCCCCTCTTCCATCTCTCTCTCTCTCGCTCTACTCTCTCTCTATCTATCTCTCTCTATCTATCTCTATCTATCTTATATACTATCACTGTCTCTCCGTTCACATTATCTCGTTCTTTTTCGTTTATTATTGGTGTCCCCGTTTCTGTCCTTTTTCCCTTTGGTTTTGCCATTTTGCCTGGTGTGGTTGTGTGTGTGTGTGTGTGTGTGTGTGTGTGGGGTGTGTGTTTGTGTGTGTGTGTGTGTGTGCGTGATGTGCGTGCGTGTGTGTGTGCGTGCGTGTGTGTGTGCGTGCGTGCGTGTGTGCGTGCGTGCGTACGTGCGTGCGTGTGTGTTGTGTGTGTGTGTGTGTGTGGTGTGTGTGTGTGGTGTGTGTGTTACACACACACCCACCTGTCTTCCTTCCTCTTTTTGTGCGCTAGTACGGGATTCACCCCTTCTTCTCTTCCCCAACTCCCTCCGCTGTTTGCATTGGTCTGTCGCACGCGCATGTGTAGCCATGTTTATGTGTCTGCATGTCTGTCTGTGTTCCTATGTATCTTTATGTGACTGTATATCTGACTGTGTGACCCTATGTGTCTTTTATGTATGTCTGTATGTTTTGTCTGTGTCACTATGCATCTTTATGTCTGTATGTCTGTCTGAGTCCCATTGGATCTTTGTCTGTCTGTATATGTCTGTCTGCGTCCCTATGTGTCTTTATTGTGTCTTTATGTCTGACTGTGTGACACTAGGCGTCTTTATGTGTCTGTATATCTGACTGTTTTGGTTGTCCCTGGTGTGT
>JADBJO010005612.1:127500-132500 GCA_016801955.1 Conus betulinus | reverse complement strand
AGCATTATTCACTGATTGATTATTGACACCAGGATTATTCACTGATTGATTATTGTCACCAGCATTATTCACTGATTGATTATGGTCACCAGCCTTATTCACTGATTGATTATCGTCTCCAACATTATTCATTGATCATTCTGATTGATTATTGACACCAGCATTATACACTGATTGATTATTGTCACCAGCATTATTCACTGATTGATTATTGACACCAGCATTATACACTCATTGATTATGGTCACCAGCCTTATTCACTGATTGATTATTGTCATTAGCTTTATTCACAAATCTGCCTGGCTGATTATTGTCTCTGGCATTATTCACTGATCTGCCTGACTGATCATTGTCTCTGGCATTATTCACTGATGTGCCTGACTGATTATTGTCACTGGCATTATTCACTGATGTGCCTGACTGATTATTGTCTCTGGCATTATTCACTGATCTGCCTGACTGATCATTGTCTCTGGCATTATTCACTGATGTGCCTGACTGATCATTGTCTCTGGCATTATCCACTGATTGATTATTGTCACCAGCATTATTCACTGACTGATTATTGTCACCAACTTTTATTCATTGATTGATTATTGTCACTGGCATTATTCACTGATCTGCCCGGCTGATCATTGTCACTGGCATTATTCACTGATCTGCCCGGCTGATCATTGTCACTGGCATTATTCACTGATCTGCCCGGCTGATCATTGTCACTGGCATTATTCACTGATCTGCCCGGCTGATCATTGTCACTGGCATTATTCACTGATCTGCCTGACTGATTTATTGTCACTGGCATTATTCACTGATCACGCTGATAGATTAATAGAGAAACACCTCTCTCTGCTAGTGTGATGCATTCTGAAAAAAGACACATGAACTACGAGCAGTGGAGGATAAACAACAAACCCCCCCCCCCCCCAAAACAAACAAACAAAAAAAAAAAGCCAGGAAAGGCGGGGGGGGGGAAAATGCAGAAGAAAGATCGTCAGGATGTCAAGAATGATGGACAGTAGGAAGAGAAAGAGAAGGAAATGGGGGGGGAGGACGAGAGGAGGAGGGAGAGGAGGAGGAGCAGAAGAAGAAGAAGAAAGAAGAAGAAGAAGAAGAAGAAGAAAGAAAAATTAAGGACATTCCATGAAAATGGACAAAAAACATGCACACAGGCAAACGCGGTGATTCATACGCATACACACAGACACAGACACAGACACACAGACACACACACAACACACACACACACACACACACACACACACACACACACACACACACACACACACACACACACACACACACACACACACACACACACACACACACACACACACACACACACACACACACACACACACACACACACACACACACACGCACACACACCGTCAAGCACACAAACACAGAATCGTCGACGGCATTAAATAACCGGACGAATTTCAGCGACATGGTATAAACATGACTCAGACACACAGTTAAACACACAGACAAGCCGGCGTCGTAACGCAGCCTGCATTTTGTGACTAGTGCGACAAGCAGAAAGGTCATGCCTGCGAGTCGTAGCAATGATTCCCTGAAGCAACTTATCATTGCTGTGTTAACTGCTCTGGGTATACAGAGAGAGAGAGAGAGAGAGAGAGAGAGAGAGAGAGAGGAGAGAGAGAGAGATTGCTGTGAACTGACTGGTAGAAGAGATATAGAGAGAGAGAGAGAGAGAGAGAAGAGAGAGAGACTAGTTCCTGACAGTTAAACTAGTTCAAAGGAAGCTAGCAGACAGACAGATTTATAGACCTTCCTCACGTTGGTTCCACGACTGAGCAATTATCATCATTAATAGACTTAGTAACTGATATTCCTCGTATGCCTGAACACAACGCGCTCTACTGAATATCGCAAAATGACTCCGTGGCCGTGCAGTGTCTCCTCCGGCGGGTTGCCTTTCGCCGACCTGACACTTAGGACTCCCAAGAACTGCCGATGCTAGGCTTGCAACACTAGGTTATATCTGGGCTGGTTTCAGTGAGCAGTTCGGGGATTGTGGCATACAGGAGAAACTGATCATGAGAGAGAGAAAAAGTAATGTGAATACCCCCCCCCCCCCCCCCCCCACAAGAAAAAAAAAAACTGACACTAACAGGCGTGGTTTGGTATCTAGGGGCATGAAATGCAGGGCAGCTCTAAGTTTTCTTGGTGTCAGACTCTCGCCCACGTAACTTCGACAAACGACCAGTCAGACAAAAACAAAAGCGTTCCCCCCCTTTTAATCCACAACTAAATTGTTAACACTATCTACATACAAACTTTTGACTTTGTTTCACAAAAAAATTTAGACATATTTCAAACAGGGAATCACATCGAAAGGTCCCCATGGACTAAAAAAAATTTTTTCTTTAAAAGTTTACACCCACAGTGCCACACAAAATTTTTAATATCCGCATGGTTTCCTGGTCCTCATAAAACCTACAACAATTTCTTTTTCAGTTTCAGGCTTCACCGACCTCTCATCGAATTACAAAACGAACCACAAACTATGCCTTTGCCCCTCGCATACAAAAAAAACAAGCAAACAAACAACACACAAACACAAAAACAAAAAAACAAAAAAGACTGTGCCCTGACTATAGTCGGGGGCGAAAAGGTCTTGAAAGAAGAAGAAAAAAAGTATGATAATCATATCATTTTTGTTATGTAAAGAATATCTTTCGCCATCATATTTTTTTTCTCTTTTCCTTCGCTATGGCTTACGTGAAGATTCGTCATCAGAGGCCAGCTGTGGCCTTTAACGTACACTCTCACACAGGACACCTCCCGTGTCTGAAATCAATTATGAGGCACGCGTCCTGGCACAACCTGGCGGCACAGGTTAGAGCGCAGGTGCAAGCTTTAACAGGTAAGGGCAGGTACAAGCTTTTACAAGTTAGCACGGGTACAAGATTTACAGGGTAGCGCAGGTATAAGCTTTAACAGGTTAGCACAGGTACAAGCTTTAACAGGTTAGCACAGGTATAAGCTTTAACAGTGAGAGCGCAGGTACAAGCTTTAACGGTTAGCGCAGGTACAAGCTTTAACAGTTAGCGCAGGTACAAGCTTTAACAGGTTAGCACAGGTACAAGCTTTAACAGGTTAGCACAGGTACAAGCTTTAACAGTTAGCACAGGTACAAGCTTTAACAGGTTAGCACAGGTACAAGCTTTAACAGTGAGCGCAGGTACAAGCTTTAACAGTGAGCGCAGGTACAAGCTTTAACAGTGAGCGCAGGTACAAGCTTTATCCTCCTTCCATTTTTCCGATAGCTTGCATAAGCAATGCTTGTTCTCCGTCGACGGATTCCCCTCAAGAATAAACATCCGAAACCACTAGGAATTAAGCACAGTTTCCGACACTTTGCTATCCTATCTAATGTGCAAGTATCCCGATTGTGCAATTCATTATTTAACCTGCTGTGGGAGGAAGTTCAGTTTTTTACTTGATTCAGGAATTCATCTTTTTTTTTTTTTCACTTTTTCTTCCTGTGTCTATATCTTCTTCCTCACCACCATCCTGACTGACCTTTTTGTCTTTAATATTAAAGATGTGAATGACAGACTTCGATCGGGGTTTCGTTGGTCTTACGCCTCTCCACGTTTCTTCCCTACCCCCCGCCCCCCTCTCCCTCTTTCCTACAACCGTCTTCCCCTTCTGCTCTTTCGCCCATCACTTCACGGCCATCCCGCTCACACCGCCCATCTCTTCACGGCCACCCCGCTCACGCCGGCCATCTCTACATGGCCACCCCGCTCACGCCGCCCATCTCTTCATGGCCACCCCGCTCACACCGCCCATCTTTTCACGGCCACCCCGCTCACACCGCCCATCTTTTCACGGCCACCCCGCTCACACCGCCCCATCTTTTCACGGCCACCCCGCTCACACCGCCATCTCTTTTCACGGCCACCCCGCTCACGCCGCCCATCTCTTCACGCCCACCCCGCTCACGCCGCCCATCTCTTCACGCCCCCCGCTCACGCCGCCCATCTCTTCACGGCCACCCCGCTCACGCCGCCCATCTCTTCACGCCCACCCCGCTCACGCCGCCCATCTCTTCACGGCCACCCCGCTCACGCCGCCCATCTCTTCACGCCCACCCCGCTCACGCCGCCCATCTCTTCACGCCCACCCCGCATACACTGCCCATCTCTTCACACAGCCATCCCGCTCACGCCGCCCATCTCTTCACGACCACCCCGCTCACGCCACCCATCTCTTCACCCTCACCCCGCTCACGCCGCCGCCCATCTCTTCACCCTCACCCCGCTCACGCCGCCCATCTCTTCACGCCCACCCCGCATACACTGCCCATCTCTTCACAGCCATCCCGCTCACGCCGCCCATTTCTTCACGACCCACCCCGCTCACGCCGCCCATTTCTTCACCCTCACCCCGCTCACGCCGCCCATCTCTTCACCCTCACCCCGCTCACGCCGCCCATCTCTTCACGACACCCCGCTCACGCCCCCCATTTCTTCACGACCACCCCGCTCACGCCCCCATCTCTTCACGACCACTCCGCTCACGTCCTGAATTTTGTTATAAGCTTAGCCTACCTTTTCAAGGCTGATGCAGGACTGCAAAAGTGCTGGTTTGGAAGACAGAAAGGAAACAGGGGTTGACTTGGCCTCTAGACGTTTCGGGGATCTGAACCTGTGATCAGAAGCCCGTCTTTACCGCACCGAGATAGCTCCTGGCCCACTCTCTTGCTGCTAACGTCAGTATAGTGATAACAAGCTCGAAGATCTTTGGATGCTGAACAGAGTGCGAGTCAATTCTTCTTCAGACATCGTTGATAAATGAAACCACAAACAGCAGGGTCATAGCGGGCCAGACTGGCATCGCTTGGTGCATTATCAACAGCAGGAGCAGTAACGACGAGAACAACCTGAACAACAACAACAGAAAAAGAGACATCAACATCAGTGACAAACGACAATAGCCATAACAACAAGAAGAAAACAACAGCA
>JADBJO010005612.1:115000-122500 GCA_016801955.1 Conus betulinus | reverse complement strand
ATCACGTGCAAGTCGTGATGGCAGCGGGTCACGGCAGTCGGGCGTGCGGGAGTTTTTTCATCGCACGCAACCAAGCCAGGAAACACCTCGGACATCACGCCTGTGAACAAGAACCCAGGCAGGTACCCCCTTCCCCGTCGGTCAGACAGAAACGTTAAAAAACAATAGGACAAAACTTATACACGAAACTGACCGACATCTCTTTCATTAAATACATTGAACTGTTTGATTTTGTCTGCTTGACAGAAACTTTTGTGGATAATTCTTTTGACTATTCCGGAATTTTTACTAACTTTGTGAAATACTATGTGCCTGCAAAAAAGTTATCAAAACAAGGAAGAAATTCTGGGTTTGCTGTTTTTAGTCCGCGAATGCTACCGACGCTACGTAACACACATGAAGATTGATTGTGACAATACTGTAGTTGTAAAATTAGATAAGTGTGTTTTTTCAAGTTGATAAGGATGTGCTGATAATTGCAACATACGTTGCTCCGGAGAACAGTCCTTTGTATAGCAATAAAATGCAGAAAGATGGAATTGTTTTACTTGAAGAATCTATTCTAAACATTGTAAATGATGGGGAATTTCATCTTGTGATCTGTGGGGATCTAAATGCAAGGACAGGATGGAAGCAACCCAACTGGAATGAAGCACGTATTTATTCCCCTATGGATGATGTTGATGGTGATGATGTTGATGATTATAACCGGCAGTCAAAAGATATGTTTGTCAATAACTTTGGTGAGTCATTGTTGAATTTGTGTTTCTTGTTGGATTGCATTATTGTGAACGGTGCTTGTGCTGGCGATCTTGATGGTCAGTTTACTTATATTTCACCACATGGTAATAGTGTGATTGATTATTTTATAATCACTAAAGGGCTGTTTGCAAGTAACTGTCATTTACATATTGGAAACCGTGTTGATCTCTGGCATTTGCCAGTCGAGTTCAGTTGGAAATCTGGTTTTGATTGTATAAACAAGTTTAGAATAGTAGATAACGAGGAGAATTGTATTGTGTGGTCTGAAGATTATTTGCAAAAGTACAGACATGAATTGAATTCGCATGTGTTTTAATTGCCATATCCATGAAGCTGCTCAAGCACTTTCAATGACATCAACACTTCCCTAGATATATTTGTTAAAGCTTTGTGTGGCGCTGCTGCCTCCATGACTCGAACTGTGGGCAATAAGAAGAAATGCATAAATGAATGGTATGATAAACAATGCGCTCAAAAGAAACGAATCGTCAGACGTTACCTAACACTATTCCAGAGATCAAAAAAGAGTGATATGCAGCATAGAGATAGGTATGTGGATGAAGGAGACAATACAAAGAACTCCTATTTATTAAGAAAAAGAATTTGACGATGGAAGGATAATTAAACTAAAACAGTCAACCAGCGACCCTAGGGCATTCTGGAAAATTATTAGAACTGTGAACAGAAAAAATGTAATGCACAGTGACATCTCCATGGACCAGTGGTATGAACATTTCCACAGGATATTTAACATGATGACACCTGGGCTGGCTCAAGAGGAAATCTTAGCCGACGAACCAATGGACGAATCAGATGAGCCTCTTTTTAACGATCCTATTTCTGAAGAAGAAGAAGTGTATCTAGTATTAATAAACTTAAAACCGGTAAAAGTTCTGGTACTGATATGATACTTGCTGAAATGCTTAAACATGCCAACGAAACAGTAATTGAATTTCTCGTAGAACTTTTCAACAAGATATTCGAACAAGGCATTTTCCCCAAAGAATGGTGTAAAAATCCATTATTATTCCAATCTACAAAAAAGGGGATGCAAATCTACCCGATAATATATCGTGGTGTAGCATTAATAATAAGTGTCGTGAGCAAAGTGTACACATCTATTCTGAATAAGCGACTCTCAAGATGGGCAGATAATGAAGGAAAATTAGCAGAGGAACAAGGAGGGTTTAGAGCAGGATATAGTACAATTGATCACATCTTCACTTTATACTCTGTTGTTGAAAAATATTTGGCAAGAAATTCTAAGCTGTATGTAGCTTTCGTCGATTTCAGAAAAGCGTTTGATTCTGTTGACAGAAATGTCTTATGGCATGTGTTAAGGAGAAGTGGGATTGATGGAAAATTGTATAAAGCACTTCGAGGAGTCTATGACTCAGTCATTGCATGTGTCAGAGATAAGCATTCTTATTCTGATTTTTTTTTTTTTGTCCGCGGGGAGTAAAACAAGATGTGTACTTAGCCAATTATGTTTTCCTTTTTTGTCAATGAATTAGCCGTAAATTTGATCAGGAAAGGGAAGCATGGAGTCCAGATGTAGCAGGATCTGCAGAGGTATTTCTTTTGCTCTTTGCAGATGATGTGATTTTGCTATCAGATACTGCCATAGGTCTACAGAATCAGCTGAACAATCTAAAAAAAGAAGCTGACAGATTATGCCTAGAAGTAAATCTAGATAAGACTAATGTTATGGTTTTCCGTAAAGGTGGTTATCTTGGAATAAGAGAAAATGGAAATATGGAAATGAAGAAATTAAATCAACAAACACATACAAATACTTAGGCTTAATATTTACAACAAAATTAAGTTTGAGTGCTGCCCTTTCAGACATGAGCAGAAAAGGTAAGATGGGTGTTATTGAAATTCAAAAATCACTAAGGAAACTACATACAATTGATCCTTCTCTATTCTGGAAGCTTTTTGATACCCAGATCGAGCCTATATTGACTTACGCAGCAGAAGTTTGGGGTTAGAAGATACAGGGTTAATAGATAGAAAAGTACATACTTTTGCCATTAAACGATTCCTGGGTGTACCATTGCACTCTTCAAACAAAATGATTTACGGAGAAACAGGAAGATATCCATTGTATATTCGAACAGCAGTAAAATGTGTTAAATACTGGTTGCGAGTGGTAAGATTACCAATTAATAGGATATGTAGGCAAGCCTATGATATGATGTTAATACAGTCAGAAGCAGGCAAACACAACTGGGCATCAAAAGTTAGGAACACTCTGACAGAAAATGGCTTTGGGATAGTATGGTTGTGTCAGGGTGTTGGCTTCGAGAAGGGGTTTATATCAGAATTTAAGGAAAGACTTGTTTCATGCTACAAACAAAACTGGCACTCCGAAAATTGAAAATAATGGTAAATATGAATGGTATCATTCCTTTAAAATCACACGTTTGAAGCTGAGAGGTATCTGTCCTTAATAACAAATAAAAAGATGAGAGAAGATCTGGTAAAGTTTAGATTAAGAGTGCATGGTCTAGGTGCCGCAAAAACACTGGTTTATGACCAGTGAACGAAGTGCTGACTGCCCAATGTGCGGTCACAATAATGAAGATGAAGTGCACTTTCTTTTCCAATGTTGCTTCTTCTCAGATATTCGCCGAAAATTTTCATTTTTCAAAATGACTCATATTGAGCCTACAGTAGGTGGCGTAATAAATCTCTTGTCAACACGTAATGATACAACCATTATTGCCCTTGCTAAATATTTGACTGAAGCTACCAGTGCGAGGAGAAAGAAACTAGAACTTGATGACAATAGTATTGTATTCTGATTTTATTTGTCCTGTATTAGTATGTTCTTTTGTAAGAGGTGGATGGCCATGTAGTCTCAGTGTGTGTGTGTGTGTGTGTGTGTGTGTGTGTGTGTGTGTGTTCGTGCGCGCGCGCGCGTGCGTGCGCGCTTGCACTTGTGCGTGAGTGTTTATGGGACAACGTGAAGGGGATCGGGGAGGGGAAGGGGGAGGGAGAAGGGCGGTCGGGCGGTCGGGGAATTGTCAGATTAGATGGCGAGGTTGAGAAAACGAGGAATGGAAGAATGTGAGCTTGCGTTTAGGCCTACTCGTTTTGTTTAGCGTGTAAGGCGAGTAAAGGGAATGGGAACAGTATTTTTTGAACTAAGCGGGTGGGAATGGTAGCGTAGGAAAGGATGTTATATACGGAAGTTTTCCGACTATTTTCCCACGTGTGGGTTAGTCATTGTTATAAATATATGTGCCTCTCTAACAATGTGAGCGATTTGATAAGCCCATTACTTCCTGATACCTTGTTAATTTAATCATTATTTATCTTCCTTATACTTTATTTTCATCATACTTTAATGAATCAATGTATCAAGTCGTATGTGTACCCCCCTTGCCTTAATGGCTTGTTAAGCTGAAGGCAATAAATCGTCAAAGTGTGTGCACTTAAATTGCTTGAAGTCTGCTTGGTGTCTGCTTGGTTTGTACTTTGTGTGCACCTCAAGATTGCTTGTAGTCTGCTTGGTGTCTGCTTGGTTTGTACTTTGTGTGCACTTCAAGATTGCTTGTAGTCTGCTTGGTGTCAGCTTTGTTTGCAGTTGTATGCACTGTATGATTGCTTGTAGTCTGCTTGGTATCTGCTTTGTTTGCACTTGTATGCACTTTACGATTGCTTGTAGTCTGCTTGGTGCCCGTTCACTCTGCGCTCTGTGCGCTCTTTATGATTGCGTATAGTCTGCTTGGGGTCTGCTTTGTTTGCACTTGTATGCACTTTAAGACTGCTTGTAGTCTGTTTGGGTCTGCTCCGTGTGTACTTTGTATGCACTTTAAGATTGCTTGTAGTCTGCTTGGTGTCTGCTTTGTTTGCACTCGTATGCACTTTAAGGTTGCTTGTAGTCTGCTTGGTTTCTGTCTGGTTTGCGCCTGTATGCACTTTTAAATTGCTTGTAGTCTGCTTTGTTTGCACTTGTATGCACTTTAAGATTGTTTGTAGTCTGCTTGGTGTCTGCTCAATGTGCACTTTTATGTACTTTAAGATTGTTTGTAGTCTGCTTGGTGTCTGTTCAGTGTGCACTTGAATGCACTTAGAGATTGCTTGCAGTCTGCTTGGTGTCCGTTCAGTGTGCACTTGAATGCACTTAGAGATTGCTTGTAGTCTGCTTGGTGTCTGCTTGGTGCCTGTTTTCGTGTTCGCTTTTCGGCTGCTTAGTGTGTGTTTGGTGTCTGCTTGGTGTGCAGTTTGTGTCTGTCTGGTGTCCACATGGGTCCTGTTGGGAACCGATTGATATCTGCCTGGCAGCTTGTTTGTGTCCTCTTGGTAACTGATTGGTGTCTGCTTTGTGTTCTCCTGGTGATCATTTGGTGTCTGCTTGTGTTCTCTTGGTGATCATTTGGTGTCTGCTTTGTGTTCTCTTTGGTGATCATTTGGTGTCTGCTTTGTGTTCTCTTGGTGATCATTTGGTGTCTGCTTTGTGTTCTGTTGGTGATCATTTGGCGTCTGCTTTGTGTTCTCTTGGTGATCATTTAGTGTCTGCTTTGTGTTCTCTTGGTGATCATTTGGCGTCTGCTTTGTGTTCTCTTGGTGATCATTTAGTGTCTGCTTTGTGTTCTTTTTGGTGATCATTTGGTGTCTGTTTTGTGATCTCTTTCCGACCGGCTGATGTCTATTTTGTGCTCTCTTTCTGACTGGTTGGTGTCTGCTTTGTGTTCCCTTGGTGACTGGTTGGTGCCTGCTTTGTGTTCCCCTGGTGACCGGTTGGTGCCTGCTTTGTGTTCCCTTGGTGACTGGTTGGTGCCTGCTTGTGTTCCCTTGGTGACCGGTTGGTGTCTGCTTTATGTTCCCTTGGTGACCAGTTGGTGCCTGCTTTGTGTTCCCTTGGTGACCAGTTGGTGTCTGCTTTGTGTTCCCTTGGTGACCGGTTGGTGTCTGCTTTATGTTCCCTGGTGACCGGTTGGTGTCTGCTTTGTGTTCCCTTGGTGACCAGTTGGTGTCTGCTTTGTGTTCCCTTGGTGACCGGTTTGTGTCTGCTTTATGTTCCCTTGGTGACCGGTTGGTGTCTGCTTTGTGTTCCCTTGGTGACTGGTTGGTGTCTGCTTTGTGTACCCCTTGGCGACCTGTTAGTGTCTGCTTTATGTTCCCTTGGTGACCGGTTGGTGTCTGCTTTGTGTACCTTTGGCGACCTGTTAGTGTCTGCGTGGTGTCTGTGCTATTGTCATTTTGATGCCTGGTGAGTGTCTGCTTTGTGTCTTTTTGGTGACAGGATCTTGTCTACTTTCTGTCTTCTTCGGTCACTGGTTGTTCTTCACTTTGCGTCCTTTTGGTTATCGGGTGTTGTCCACTTTGTGTCCACTTTGCTTTCGCCCAGTGCTTCAGTGACCAGCACGACGGACGTGTCGCCTTTCAGTGCCGGCAGTTTGACAAGATAAGCTCGGGGGTGGAGGTGGTGGACTGCTCGGCTGATGCACGATCACATAGGGCTCACTTGATACGGCCTTGTTCCGAATAGGACTGACGGGTCCCAGGTTCCAGCGCAGATGTGGAAGATGGTAATGTGGCCGCTACTCAGTGTACTGATCTGACCTTTCTGATCCTAGAAGGCGGAGTCTAGTTCGATGTCGCCTCGCACGTAGGAGATAGTTGAAATAACCGTGTTTTGATATTGAAATGTTATCTTGGATATAAATGAGCGCCCTTCTGTGGACTGTTATCATATTCATGCTGCTCATTAAAAATAATTTTTTTCCCTCAGTTCTTCTTTCTAAAAGGTTTCTTTATTTAGCATGTAACGTTTTCCACGGCGGATGTCTTACAACTGCCAACTCCCTTCAGACTAGCGTCTTGTGATAATGGTTTTGAAGGTATCTCAATATCCTGACTATTGATGTTGTACGGTTTCTGAAAGTATCTTTAGTCTCCTGCACTCTTGATGTGATCGGATTTTTTGAAGGTATTTTATCATCCTACACTACTTACATACTAGGGCTGTGAAGCTATCTCAATATCCTGCACTATTGATATAATATGGTTTTTTGAGGGTATATCAGTCTTTTACACTACTGATACAATGATTTTTTTTTTGAAGGTATTGCCGTCTCCTGCACTCTTGATGGTGTACTCGAGTTCTTGAAGGCATCTCAGTGTTCTGCGTTATTGATGTAATACAGTTGCTGAAAAACAAGTATATATCAGCCCTCTGCACTATCGATGTAATATGTTTTTTTTTTTTAAGATATCTCTGTCTCCCACGCTAGTGATGATATAGAGTAATTGAAAGTGTTTTTTTTTTTTCTTTTTTAAAGATATCTCTGTCTCCCACTCTAGTGATGAAATAGAGTTATTGAAAGTGTCTTGGTCACTTGCGTTATTGATGTCAAAGAGCTTGTAAAGGTAACTCTGTCTCATGTGTTATTGATGTAATAGAGTTTGTAAAGGTAACTCAGTCTCTTCGTTATTGATGTGCTAGAGTTTGTAAAGTAACCCAGTCTCCTGTGTAACTGATGTAACAGAGTTTGTAAAGTAACTCAGTCTCCTATGTATTGATGTAATAGAGTTTGTAAAGGTCTCTCAGTCTTCTGCGTTATTGATGTAATAGAGTTTGTAGAGGGAAGTCAGTCTTCTGCGTTATTGGTGTAATAGAATTTGTAAAGGTATCTCAGTCTTCTGCGTTATTGATGTAATAGAGTTTGTAAAGGGAACTCAGTCTTCTGCGTTATTGATGTAATAGAGTTTGTAAAGGTATCTCAG
>JADBJO010005612.1:97500-102500 GCA_016801955.1 Conus betulinus | reverse complement strand
TCGCGTTTTCCTGCTCATTCGGTTATGTTTTTTTTTTCTTTTGTTTCCTTTCTTTTTTTCCTTTTTTCCGCTTTTCTTTTTTTTTTTTCATTTTGTTTCTTTCCTTCCTTTTACTTGTGCTTTTTATTTTTTCCTTTTTTTTTTAAGTTTTGGTATGCTCTTTGACAGAAGAAGAGGTGTTTTGTTGTCGCCAAAACAAGGTTGGTTAATATAATAAAAAAAAAAAAAAAAATCCATGCATTTCAACACAAGAGGAGGCACGAACATGTCCTATGAAGTTTACGTTTTTGACATCACAGAAATGACTCGTCCGTAATGAAGATACTCAACTGTTTTTTTTTTTTTCTTTCTTTCTTTCTTTTTTTCTTTTCTTTCTTTCTCTATCTTTCATCAGCCTTTCGTTCTGTTCTTCATTCTTCTTTCATTCTTTCTTCCTTGCTTTCTCTTTTTTTTTGCATTTTTTTTTTTTTTTTCCAGCCTTCCTCCATTCTATCTGCCTTTTCTTCATTTTTTCCCATTCCTTCCCCATCCCTTTCTTTATCTTTCCAGCTTTCTTTTTCATTATTTCTTGTATTGTTTCTTTTGTGTTTCTTCTTTCCTTCTTTTTTTTTTAAAAAAAAAAAATTTCCCAGGAAGAAGGTGGGTGAATGGGGGCAAGACTGCGATTTTTAGAAATATATTTGGAAGCGAAATGTGACAATCACAAAACAGTACGGAAACCGTATTGCAAAATCTTTGAAGCAAACAGAACCTCAATAAATCATAATCGTGCAAACGATTCGAACGGAAGAGTTACCACAGCTGATACTTTGACAACAATGGAAAAGGTCATCCGTACTGTACATCTTTTTTCAGTTCTTTTCTTTTGCATCTTTTCTTTCTTTTTCTTTACTTCTTTTTTTCTTTCTTTCCTTTTCTCTTTTTACTTACTTCGTTATCGTTTCCTTCTCCCTTTCTCTCTTCTTTTTTTTTGGTTTTTGGCTTCCCTGTTTTATTGGCTTTCTTTTTGTTTTACTTTTCTTCCTTCTTTCTTTCTTTGTTTTGTTCTTCCCCCCCTTCTCTATCCCTCCTGTCTCTCTTTCATTCGTTCAGGCTTTATTTCCTCCCTCCCTTTTTTTTTCTTTCTTTTTTTTTTTTTTCGTCCTTCTGATTCATTTACCAATTTTTTCTTTCAATCCTTTTACTCTCTTCGTTTCATTCATGTTTTAACTTCTCTGATTGTCTGATTGACTATTGATCTGTGTCTGCATATCTGTCAAGTTTTGGTCATTACAATGAATAGCTGGCACGATGACACGGAGAAGTAGGCTGAATACAACGTAGGATTCCGCCTTGGCTTAAGGCTGTGCCAGGCCAATTGACGTAGGCTAGAACACCAAGGCTACATCAAAATGTTGTTATGCTCTGCATAGTTTTTTGGGGGGTTGTCTCCTAGCATAACATTATCAGTCTCCAAAATCCCCCGAAGTCGGAGTGTGGCTGCCCACGTGGCGGGGTAATCCAAAACGGTCACACACGTAATGTTCTCATCCCCAGCTGATGCATTGTACCATAGTGATCAAGTACTTCAGCTGTTCGGATGATCTCTGGAGTCTTTTAGCCAGGGTACGACAACAACAACAACAACAACAACTTAGGATTGAGCTCTCAACCAAACCAGACTGTACAGGGGCATAAGGGCATCGGCACATTTATTACAGTTCACCTGAATCACCTCCAGGTGGTTGCCACAAGGTGGAAACCCCTATGAAATAGAAACAGTCTTTTTTTTTCAGTGAAAGCATGCGACCTGTGATACGAACAAAAAGATGCTAATGCTACCTAGACTTAGACCTGGTCTCCCAACAGAATGAAATACACTACTCACTCGTAGCTTTTGACAGCCATCCGGCCATCTTCCTCAGCGAGTGGTTGTTGCTGACTGACTGAACTCGATTCAGATCACGCGACCATGGGACATACCCAGGCCACGTGATCGAATCAGTGAAGCGTACACCAGAGGCAAGGCGTAGAGGCCCCGGTCCCTGTTGAGCTGGGGTTGGTTGGTGGGTGGCTGCGATGTAGATGGCCTCCTTGACCCCTCGCTATCCGTCTTTTCTCTGAATAGAGTGAATATAGTAAAGAGGGTAAAAGTAATTTTGGCCCATCTTTTCTGTTCACGTGATTCAGACTGAATGAGCAAAGTGGCGAAAGTTTTGGGGGTTTTTCCAAATACGAACTTTAAACTGGAAATACCCCACTGAGCACGTCCTAAACAGTCTGGGGTTTAAAAAAGGGAATCAGCGAGCAGAGGAGGTGGAGATATTCTAACCCCTCAAATTCTAGGCAGAATCCCTTGTGGAAAGTGAAGCATTCTATGGCCAAGACGTTGATCGTAAAACTCCTGAATATCTTTTGGCAGAACTGCGAAGTGTTGAGTCTAACACGTAGAAGTTGACCTTTGATGTACCCTCCTCCTTTCTGACTTGGGAACTTGGAGACACTGGACTCCTACCCTTGGATAAATTTAGAAATACGGTGCGAAGTATACGCTGAAAAGCAAATGCTTTAAAAGAGGCTGGATTTGATTTGAATGGTGTAGCTACTTGATTTTCCCAGGTCCCCCCCACAGCAATTGCTGAGAGTGAAATTTAATGTTGACAGTTGCAGCGTAACAAAAGGTGAACGTTGTCAACTGTTGGCATCTGCCATCAACTGCCGTCTTCATGAACTTACCAGCGGCACTGGCACATTGACACTGATGGATCGGTGCGAAGCAGGAGTATGATTGTAATCCCAGCCCTCAAGATAATCCTCTGCTGTCGGTAAAACCAGGCCCGTTTTTTTTTTAAAAATATGTAGCCAGAAGCAGTTTCAATAACACCAACTTCTCTGCTAAATATACCATTGTCCAAGTACCAAGTACTATTTGGTGTGTTTTCCGATTTTATTTTAAATGCTCTGCAATCCATTGATCTTGTCTCGAAAATAGTGAAACAAACAGCAAAGTTCATCAGCTGATTTTAAATGGGACCTCCATTACGTGTTTCTGGATAACACCACATTGTGGAATTTCAGGTCATGTTTCAGCGGACAGGGCAGCAAAGAGAGGAGCTAAAAGATTAGGCCAGACAGTGGAATCATAGATTACAATCACCATGCAAGAATGCCAATGCCACGAAGAGCATTTTGGAATGATTACAAAGAGCGTCAAAAGGGAGACTATTTGATCCTGGAAGAGCCGTTGATGAAGTCTTATTTTTCATACATTAACAATTTTGTCAATACTTTCAATGACGATAAACATCTGCAGATAACATAACACGATAATTTTGCAAAGTAAAATCAAATGCTTTCAAAAGAGTCGGTTGGAGCGTTAAGCGTTGTTGTGGTCAAAGAGTCACAAATCAGTCTGTACTTTTAAAAGTATCTTTCTGGATTTTGACAAAACATTACCGGTAGCCGTTCCTTCCAAATCCCTGCCTAATATAAAACACTGTCATGTCATTAATCAGTAGCCCGCACACTTCATTTCGTTGACATTTGTTTCTTTGTTGTTTTTTTTGCCGTCCAACTTACGCAAGAGCGGGCACGTTAATTTGAAAATAATGAATGTACAAAAAAGCACATTCATCGCATTAGTAAATGAAATGATAATGGACAAGAAAAGATTTATGGATTGCAGTTGTCTGTGCTGCCGTGTCCCCCTTTCGTTTCTTGTGACACCCAGTTCAGTTGTCGAAGATCCCTCGAATAGCTTACATGTGGGGAGCACAGAATCTTGAACACGCGAGTGTTGATCATCTGCACACGACTATGCACAAAACAGATTCAGGAAAGACTAAGTTCCTGTCTGTCTTTGTCATAACATTCCTTTTTCTTTCTTCCATTCTTCCTTTATTTGTTTCTTTTTTCTATCCTTCATTTAATCTCCCCCCCCCCCCCACCCCGCTTATTCTTTCATTCTTTGTCAAGTTCGTTGGCTCGGCAGATTAAAACCATCGAATTTTAAGACTTCATCTCAAGATTTTAGCCACAATCCTTTGATGCGTTAAAAACAAAAAACGCGCTCGCTTGTGGCTTCTGTCTCTTCAGACTTTAAGGCATTGAAGTTGCATTCCTCACCGCTTTCCTTCTTCCATTCATCCTGTTCTTTCTCCCTTCATCCTTTATCCATCCATCCACCTACCCCCATCCATTACAGGAAGTGTGGGAAGAAAAGCAAACTTGCATAATCCATTGGAATTGTCTGACCTAGCCTTTAAAAAAAACCTAAGAAGACAGATGAGTGTTTGACAACTTGCCCGCTGCCTTCTGGTTTATTTCTGTTGTTCTGACCAACAATGGATGGAGATAGAACGTGGAAAAGAGCATTAGGGAAGAGGGTGGGGGAAGATATGTGCTGAGTGGGTGAATGGGGAATAAATATGCTTCTCAAAATGACCTTCAGCAAGCTTATAGTCTCCAAAGAGGGAGACCATCTCCAATGGGGAGAAAGCTCACTAACATATAACTCCTGGTCAGATACCGGTATTTCGAAACCTGATTGTTTCTCCTCAGTGACCGCGGAAGTGGTAATTTGACTCCTCTGCCTTTTCGTTTTAAGAAGAATGCTATCCCAAAAAAAGGCTGGTGTGGAATACCATAATATGTTTGTTGAGTTTTCAAAAAACCAACAACTAAGGTGCCACCTAAGAAGCAAAAGAAAATCATAAACGAGCAAAACAAGCTACATTTTCTTGTGAAAAGTAGAAAATATAAAAAGATAACGTCTCTTAAGACACAAGTGATGAGGCCCAGTTCTTGGAATGAATCCGCAAGGGACTAAATTACAATGAAACAATAAATTCCAAGGATAAGTACCGAGCACCGTTCCAGCATGATGAGCTCTGACTGGAGCGAAACAGAGGTCGCTGGCTGGTCCAGCTTACCTCCATTTTGAATATGGATCTTACATCATACGGAACACCCACTGGAGAAAATCTGTTCATTTCTCCATTCGTTCAGACGCAGATTTGTCT
>JADBJO010005612.1:87500-90000 GCA_016801955.1 Conus betulinus | reverse complement strand
CAATGCACTACACTTTGACCTCATTCCTCTGACAATGCACTATACCTTGACCTCATTCCTCTCGCAGTGCGCTACACAACCCTGACCTCATTTCTCTCACAATGTGCTACACCTTGACCTCATTCCTCTGACAATGCACTACACGTTGACCTCATTTCTCTGACAATGCACTACACATTGACCTCATTTCTCTGACAATGCACTACACATTGACCTCATTCCTCAGACAATGCACTACACATTGACCTCATTTCTCTGACAATGCACTACACATTGACCTCATTTCTCTGACAATGCACTCTACATTGACCTCATTCCTCTGACAATGCACTACACCTTGACCTCATTCCTCCCACAATGCACTACACATTGACCTCATTCCTCTGACAATGCACTACACATTGATCTCATTCCTCTGACAATGCACTACACATTGACCTCATTCCTCTCACAATGCACTACAACTTGACCTCATTCCTCTCACAACGCATTCTAAATTGACCCAATTCCTCACACAACCCATCACACATGGACTCCATTCCTTCCACACAACCCCACACATTGTAACCTGCTCTGTTCAAAACTTACCATATATACATGCTCCTCATTCTTTCCTTGGCCCACCAAGCCCTGACCTCGTTTTTTGGTTTTCTTCACACCATCCCCGTTCCCTTCAGTACCTACATGCTGCAGTCTCTTCACCCATCTCTGTGCTCTGTGTGCTCACCCGCTCTCAGCAGCTCGCAGCATGGGAGTATTAGACTTCCCACACGGGGAGGGGGGGTGGGGGGTGGTCCTGTGCAGAGATAGAACTTGTGACGTCTGCCTGCTTTCATCTCCGGAAGAAGTTCCTGGGTTGCACAAAGCTGTGATATTTACCCAGAGGACGGAGAGTGTGACAGAATGCTCGGTGTGTGGGGCAAAGTCGCCAACAGTCTGCCAGACCACCCAGTCAAGATTTGGTATTTGTTCTGAATGGTTTGGGCGGGAAGCTCTGAACCAGTGTGTCTGAGAGAAAGATGACATTTCTCTCTCTATAAGTGAACACCGTCGTTTCTTTGGCTGACGGAGAGATGCTTGACATTTTGGGAGGGCGAGAGGGCAACCCTGAGGGGATGACGGTCCATTCTGATAAGTCTGTCGATTGTCTTCGTTCCTGTCTTAGTTCCTGTGATGTCAGGTTACTGAACTCTGTGGACTTTCCTGTGTACTCTGAGCTGGTGACGTATGTTTCAGGCTGCCGGTGTCCGTAGGCTTGTGCTCTCAGTTTCCCAGTTTGTGATTGGATCGTACAGTTCGGGTTTCCTTTCGCACTGCTGAATGTAGAGATAAGTAGCTGATGGTAGAGTAGGTGCCATGTAAACAGTACACATTGTTCATGTAGACAAACATTAGTCCATTCTTCTCACAACGCTGTCTGACTTACCATCTGTTCGAAAGCGAGTGGTGTTGACTGACAACGCTACGGCCACCAAGTGATCAGACTGACCATTTCCCTGTGAGGCCAGTGACGGACTGTGAGGGACGCCGGTTAGACATGCGTTAAGAGCGACAGGACTTCATGGACAATGTCACTTTGCTGACGATCATCTCCCATGGTGAGTCCTGCTCAGACATAGGTCTAGAATTGGTGTGACTTTGAGGATAATTCGTTTTGGGGATAATACTCGGCCATGATGAGTACTACTCTGACATGTGTCGAGAACGACTTGATTTTAAGACCATTTCCCTCAAAGAACTGTCGTCACCCATCATTGGTAGGTCACCCACCATGGGTAGTCCACCCACTATGGGTAGGCCACCTTTCGTTGGTAGGTCACCCACCACAGGTAGTTCGCCCCCATGGACAGGTCACCCGTCACGGGTAGGCCCTTCCACTCAAGACAAATGGCACGAACCTCCCAGCGTGAACGCTCAATTAGCAAGACCGTGTCGATGATGGGTCCCAATGGCAGCAGAAACGACAGCTCAATGCTGTCTGTTTCCAACCTCCAGTCTGATAGGGATGTCTGGTTTTGAACAGGACCATCTTGTGCTTTTCCAAACCTCGAACTGATTAATCGCTTTGAAAAAAAAAAAAAAAAAAGGGGGGGGGGGGGGGGGGTGGAGGGGGGGGGGGGACTCCAAACACAGCAAAGCTTGAGCTAGCTCAGCACAAGGCTGGCCACACCATCCTTTCAAACCTCCGTCCCATGGTGACGTTGAATCGTTCCTGCTGCGGCCGTGAGCGATTAAAGAAGAGACTGAGGAGGATTATCAATACATAATGCTGCCGCACGTCAAAGAGAGCAGGCATGAATGGTACTGCACACATGCTCGGGGGGGGGGGGGGGGGGGGGGGAGGCTTTCTGTGAGACAGGGGAGTAATTAAACAAACAGCACATAGACGGCAGCGCCGACAATTAGGGCTAACTCACTCCCGCACACATACACAAGAAGCACTCTGGCAGAAAATGGAGGAAGCTGGTATTGGGAGGGATGAAGTAGGAATCGATGTGAG
>JADBJO010005612.1:65000-72500 GCA_016801955.1 Conus betulinus | reverse complement strand
CTGACAAAGCCACCCAAGACAAAAGAAAACAAAGGGAGATAAGCCCCAGCTCAAAATAAAGCCGACCAGCTGTAAACGCCATCATCCCCTGACAAATCCCACAGCGCCGCTGCCCATCCCAGCGCTGGTGGACATGAAAGGGGGAAGAGCCATCAATATTTGAGGCGGGCGGGCAGCCAGGCAAGCCACAATCGACCTGAAAAGTTAAGGCAATGCCATGTGGGAGGAAAATCGCATGAATAGCGCAATGACGACTCCAGGGACTATTAGCGGACATACAAATGAGTTACAGTGTGCTAGGGAACAAGGAGAGTCTTCTTGATGGGAGATGGAGCGAGTCGAGACACACGAAAAAGAACTTTTCGCCTGACGTCAGTATTCGTTGCTCTGCTGCCTTTGACAGTGTTGTGGGAGAACGGGATTCTTTGGGCCTACAAGGTCGTGATAAAATATTCATGAGACACAGAAAGGTTATTCCGAGGGCGGAAGGTATGATTAAGCCTGATTAGTTTTTAATGAAGCATGAATGATTGAGCGACTTTCAGTGTTTTGATGCTGAGGTTTAGTTTTAAACTGCAGAGAGAGAGAGAGAGAGAGAGAGAGAGAGAGAGAGAGAGAGAGAGAGAGAGAGAGAGAGAGAGACAGACAGACAGACAGAGAGAGAGAGAGAGAGAGAGAGAGAGAGAGAGAGAGAGAGAGAGAGAGAGAGAGAGAGAGAGAGAGCCGTTCGATGCATCTTCATTCACATCAATAGTCAAAGGTGCAGCTGTTGAGGAATGTCTGGCTGCCTGTCTGTCTGATCTCGCATGTGTAGTTTGCAATGTCCTATTTACTTCGATTCTCAAGATTTCTAGCTAGCAGAAGATATAATTATACAACTTGACCGAACGAACGAAGAAAAACACACTCCTAGCCAAGCAAGCGCACGTAGCATAGTTATCGTCACAAACGATTGAATAAGGGCACATACCACTGGTAGTTCCCCCAAAGCGCTTGACAGGGCCTCAACAGGTAAAAATCCACGAAAATGACAATTCCTTGGTTAACACAGTCATTTCCTAAACACTCATCTCCATGCAAACCCAATGTCTCAGATCATGCCAGATGTCAGTCAATGATTCAAGAAGGGAAAAGGCATCAATGTTTTATGTCGCTGTACTTTCACCTCACGCATGAAACGAGTGTTTCTATGCCGGAGCCTTGTGAGAAAGAAGACAGACGAGAGAAAGATACACCCGAAGGTGCGGGTAGGACCCAGAAAAGTACTGTTCTCGACTGCCGAACAAACCAGCTGGGAGCAATCCTGCACACCACCCTTGGAAGCGCAGCCTGCGCTGTGTTCACATAGGGTGCAGGCACGCAGAGGCCATTGCATTAACACGTGAAGGGACATAATCGCTCCTTCACAGATGCCATTCTGTAATGGCCACTGGATGTGACACGACATAACTTTCATGGCAGCGTTCCCATGGGTGTACCAGCCATTATTTCATGACTGCAGAGCCCACAGGCAAAAACAAGCCACCACCAAGCAACTGCCGTGTGCATCCTGTAGCCTCACTCGTTGCTGTTCTGCTGACAGGCGACGACAGTACAACTCCAGACACGGCCAAGCTTTCGCCATGAGGTGTACGTGCTCTCTGAAGAGAATCCCAGGTCACAGTCTTTCCCTGCGTCAGTGAGTCTTTCCTCACCGTCACTGGACCTTTTCCCAGAGTGGGCCAAAAGGCAGACAAGAAAAAGATACGCCCAAAGGTGAGGTAGGACCCAGAGAAGTACCGTCCTCGATTGCCAGGACAAACCAGCTGGGAGCAATCCTGCACCACCCTTGGAAGCCTGCGCTGTGTTCACATAGAGTGCAGGCACGCGCAGGGCATTCCATTATCTACAGGGCATTCTATCATTTACAGGGCAATCCGTTATTTACAGGGCATTCCATTCCAAAAAGGCGTGGGGAAGGGAAGAGCACAGTTTGTGATGGTGTGGAACACGGGACAGTGAAGTCAAATTCTGGTGATGAGGTGGGAGAAGGGACCACGGAATACAATGTTGGTGACGGCGTGGGGATTGGGACGTTGAAATACAATGCTAGTGATAGTATCGGGAATGGGACACTAAAGCATAGTTCTTCGGATAGTGTGGGAAAAGGGACAGTAAACTACAATGCTTGGAAATGGCGTTGGAAAGGGGACAGTACAATACAATGTGATGGTGTTGGAAAGGGGACAGTGAAATACAATGATGATGGTGTTGGAAAGGGGACAGTGAAATACAATGTGATGATGTTGGAAAGGGGACAGTACAATACAATGTGATGGTGTTGGAAAGGGGACAGTACAATACAATGTGATGGTGTTGGAAAGGGGACAGTATAATACAATGTGATGATGTTGGAAAGGGGACAGTATAATACAATGTGATGGTGTTGGAAAGGGGACAGTATAATACAATGTGATGGTGTTGGAAAGGGGACAGTATAATACAATGTGATGGTGTTGGAAAGGGGACAGTATAATACAATGTGATGGTGTTGGAAAGGGGACAGTATAATACAATGTGATGGTGTTGGAAAGGGGGACAGTACAATACAATGTGATGGTGTTGGGAAAGGGGACAGTGAAATACCATGGAAAGAGCACAGCCAAAATACAACGTGATGGTTTTGGACAGGGGACAGTAAAATACCATGTGACGGTGTAGAGAAGAACATGGAGAAGAACAGTGTTGGCGACGGTGTACGGATGAAAACAGGAAGAGACTTTGATTTGGCTTTTAAAAACATGCATTCTCAATATGTAATATAGCAAAACAAACAAACAAACAAGCAAACAGGCAGACAACGATAGCATTAAAAGTGATATTAAAAGGTATTTGTTTTTCTTTTTCTTCTTCTGCATACGCATGCTGATACTCCTGCGGAGGCTCCCTGTATAGACAGACAAGTATTAAACCCATCTGGCCAACAAAGAGAATGGAGTTTTGGGTGCATGACCGTTTTTTTTTATCCCGCCATTAAGGCAGCCATACTCCAACTTCGGGGAAGATGCGTGCTAAGTGTAACGTGTCATCCATACCAACGGCCAAACTGGCCTTCTCTTCCGAAAGTTGGTGATAGGATTTTACGTGTGTGCAAGATGTTATGCTTGCGTTCACACACGGAACCTCGGTTTCTAGTCCTATTCGAAGGACTGTTTGGGAAATGGAGTCAGAACCAATGTTAACTCTGAGGGAAAAATCCTCCGGTACCGAAACGGCTCGGCGGAGATTCGAACCCGCAACCCCAGGGTTACGAGTCCGGCGCTCTACCACTGAGCTCTTCCGGCCCCCTAAGAGGTGATTTGAAAATGGAAAACAGAAAAAAATAAAACTATGGAAAAATCATTGAAAAATGCAGGCGTCAAACGCGATAGAGTGGTTGCCAAGCCCAGAACATACAGGGGGCAACAGACTGGCAGACAGGGAGAACTGCAAAAGAACAAGGAGACAGAAAGACTGGGAAAGGTCTGTGATTTTGGGTGAGTTATATAGAGTGAAGGTCCAAAATGTGAGATGGAAGACATGATACGGTAACAGTCATTTCATACGCAGAATATATATATATATATATATATATATATATAGAGAGAGAGAGAGAGAGAGAGAGAGGGAATGGTAGCATATATATAAATATATATTCATACACACACACGCTCACACACACACACACACACACACACACACACACACACACACACATATATATATATATATATTTAGAGAGAGAGAGAGAGAGAGAGAGAGAGAGAGAGAGAGAGAGAGAGATGTACACACACACACACACACACACACACACACACACACACACACACACACACAGAGACTAGGTCTGAACCTTCTCAATGAATTTCGGCATCCATTTTGTGTGCTATCATTCATTTTTTGTAGGCTACGTGCAGTTTCGCATTTCCAACATGGCGGACATGTAAACAATGCAGGTATGTTTTATACCCGTGAAACACTTTTAAAATTCAGACACTTAGCAGACACCAGCGCTCATCCATTTCATTTATTTCCACCAGACATTTTATCAGCAAGTTTCAAGAAACAATCAAGTAAAGACAACCAGAAAGACAGCAAATCAAGCAAGCGGAAGAGAGGACAGAGAGGGGGGGGGGAGAAACAGACTGAAGAATAACGGTACTTACACCCCCCTCCCGTCAATCGTTTTAGCCAACGTCCGATCGATCAGACCAGTTTCACAAAACAATAATTTTGATGAACTGCAAGCAAGCGTACGTCATTTAACGAATTTAGAAATGCGAATGTGCTGTGTTTTTTTTCTGAACCTGGCTGAGCGAAGAAATAGCAGACGACATTTTAGCTTTGGACGGATTTGGTGTGCCACTGAGAATGGACAGAGACAAGCGTGACACAGAGAAATCAAGGGGGGGAGGGGTGTGTATGTACGTGAGCGAGAAGTGGTGTGTAACAGTGAGAACGTTAAAGTGCGTCGTCAAGTGTGTACGCGTGACGTGGAACTTTTAGCAGTGTCACTGCGACCGAAATACCTGCCACGTGAGTTCGGACAGCTCTTCATGACTGTTGTTTACGTGCCACCATCCGCAAATACTGTACGTGCAGCTGCAGAAATCACGGACTCTGTTCACGCTCTGCAGGCCATGTCACCCGACGCACCGTGCTTTATCCTCGGAGATTTTAATGACTGTGACCTCAATTCAAGCCTGCCTTCTTTTAAACAGTATGTGTCATGTTTTACAAGAAAGGATAAAATACTTGATTTATGCTACTGTAATATACCATCTGCATACAAGTGTGTTCAGCTCCCCCCTGTGTTGGTCAGTCTGATCACAATGCCATTCATCTCTTGCCAGCTTACAGACCAAAAGTGAAAACACAACCTATCACTAAAAAGCAAGTGCAGTGTTGGACACAAGAAAGTGTTGATGAATTACAGGCTTGTTTTGAATGTACAGATTGGAATTTGTTTTTTGAATTCTAGTTTTGACATTAACGAAGCCACCGATGTTATTTCCAGCTACATTTCTTTCTGTGAACACATGATTGTACCTACTAAAACTATCAAAATATTTCCCAACAACAAACCTTGGGTTACAAAATCTCTGAAAATAACTCTAAATGAGAAAAAAAAAAAGAGCTTTTCAATCAGGCAATAAAAGCGATCGTAAGGTTGTACAAAAGAAACTGCAAACGGAGATTGAAGAATCAAAGAGAGCTTACAAGAGAAAAGTTGAAAACATGTTCCAGAATGGAAATATGCGAGATGCATGGAAAGGAATAAAGGTTTTATCAGGTTCAGGTAAATGTTCAAACCAAAATATTAGTAACAAAAAAAAAAAGCAAAAGAACAGAAGCAATTTGCAGAAAAGCTGAACGATTTTTACTGTAGATTTGATGATAAAGATTTTAGTAAAGAATTAAGGAAAGTGAAGGAAGAACTCCAAAGCAATGTTAAAAACGATGTTGATGGAAGTGATTCTGTTGATTGAGGAAAATGATGTTCAGTTTTTTTTTTTTTTCACGTTTAAATGTGAGAAAGGCAATGGGCCCTGATAATATCTGTGGAAAATTGTTGAAGGTGTGTGCTTCTCAGCTCTCCTATGTTTACAGTCGTTGTTTACCTGGTCACTTAGAGAATGTATAATTCCTGTTTTATGGAAAAATGCCACTGTATGTCCTGTTCCCAAAAAACGCAACCCAAGCTGTTTAAATGATTACCGACCAGTTGCCCTCACATCTGTTGCAATGAAATGTCTTGAAAGAATTGTCCTCAGTTATTTTTTAAAGATACTACACAGTACCAAGACCCGTTTCAGTTCGCATACCAACAGAACAGATCAACAGATGATGCCACACTCACACTTCTCCATCATGCTTTTTCACACCTCGAAAAACCTGCCTCCTTTGTACGCATTCTCTTTATTGATTTCTCATCAGCATTCAACACCATACAACCACATCTGATGGCAAAGAAACTCATTAACATAAATGTGGGTAACAAGCTCATTCTTTGGATAATTGATTTTCTTACACAGAGGACACAGTCTGTTCGATATCAAAGTGTTGTTTCGTCTCTCCAGAGTCATTTCAACTGGCGCACCCCAGGGTACTGTTTTTTATCACCAGTGCTTTTTTACTCTGTACACAAATGATTGTTCAGGAAGTGATTCAACTTTGTACATTAAATATTCAGATGACTCAGCACTTGTAGATCTTTCCAACTCTGATTCTGTTTACTTCAAGGAGGTTCAAAGATTTGTTGACTGGTGCGATCATAACTATCTTGATCTGAATGTAACAAAAACGAAAGAAATGTTGATTGATTTTAGAAAGAATCCAAAAGCTGTACCACCACTTTTTTTTATCAAAGGTGCTGAAGTAGAACGTGTTGAATCATACAAATATTTAGGAACTTTTATAGATAATAAGCTGAATTTTAAATCCCATGTTGAGTATGTCCACAAAAAAAATGTCAAACCAGATTATATTGTCTTCGCAAGCTGCGATCATTTCATGTGAATACTGACATTCTTCGGACATTTTATTCATGCTTCTTGGAATCTGTTCTAACTTTCTCATTTATGTGTTGGTATGGTGGGTTGACTGTGAAGAGCAGAAATGTGCTTGAGAAAGTGGTGAACGTGGGAGGAAAAATCGTTGGTGAGAGACAAAAAAAAGTCTGAGTGAGCTATATAGGTGCCGTGTTAGTTGTAAAGCGAAGAAGATTACGTGTGACCAGACCCACGTCCTTGCAAATCAGTATGACCTTCTTCAGTCAGGACGAAGATATCGATCGGTTAAATGCAGAAGTGTCAGATTTAAACAAAGTTTTATTCCCCTGTCCATTGATTTCTTGAACCGAGAAGATGTTTAATTGAAATCCAAATTCCTCTATATGAATGTATGTCATATGTGAGAAAATGGGTAATGTGGCTAAGAGGTGTTTTCACTGTGAAGAGGACTATGTGTGTGGACAATACCTCTTTCTAGTGATGATCGCTTCTTGTAGGCAGCCACACATGTCTCTAATGAGTTAAATTTTTGTCGTAGCTTTCGGAAATGAACACACACACACACACGCACGCACGCACGCACGCACGCACGCACGCACGCACGCACGCACGCACGCACGCACACACACACACACACAAAACAGTGTATTGATATTCAAGATGTGGTTCAAAGTTGATTCACCAACTTAACTGAATTGAAGAGCATGCTGTTGTTCCCATTCAAGACATGGCCACCATATCGTTTCTGTTCATTTTGTTTTAAATCATGTATATATAAGAATCTAGCATCCACAGTACGAAAGCAGAATCCATCCAACAGTTGAATATAAAACCAGACATTGCTTGTATATAGCAACAGTGATTTCCAGTTCTGAAGTTGTACGTTCATAGATAGATCTTTATCCTGCACCTAACCCCTTGCCTTAAAATGCACACGTAAACGAGACTCAGTTCGTTTTTATTTCCTTCA
>JADBJO010005612.1:45000-57500 GCA_016801955.1 Conus betulinus | reverse complement strand
ACAAAAGAGAGTACCGAGCGGTTTTGTGATGCATTTCATAATAAATTAGATAGATACAGGTCTATACTTACAGATCTCTCTCTCTCTCTCTCCCTCCCTCCCTCCTCCCCTCTCTCTGTATCTCTGTATCTCTCTCTGTCTCTCACCCTGTGTGTGTGTGTGTGTGTGTGTGTGTGTGTGTGTGTGTGTGTGTGTGTGTGTGTGTGTGTGTTATACACACACATACATGTGTGTGTGTGTGGCGGGGGGGTAAGAGAGAGAGAGAGAGAGAGAGAGAGAGAGAGAGAGAGAGAGAGAGAGAGAGATGTGCCTCATGATACCGCTTGGTCGTCTCCTTTTTTGTATATTCATGTCCAATATTTCAGTCCTTTTGGGAACCCTCTTCTGGACAGGAAAATGTTGCAGACAAAACGGATCAATTCTTATTATGTTATACATTCATTTAGCTATTACTTAAAATTGAGGGGGGGGGGGGGGGAGGGAGAGTGGGGGGAGGGGGGGGGGGGGAGGAGCGGGGTGTGCAAAAGGAACGGGGAAGTCCTACGGGATATGGATATGGTCAGATTCGTCCAGAAAGTTGGTGAATCCCCTGAAAAATCCCGTCTGATCTCTACGGTCTCAGGTGGCCCTTCATTGACGACAACTCCATCAAACACCACCACATGCTAAGCGAGGAGGCAAACCAAAGTCGTGGTGACAATGATGAACTTCACTGCTTTCCCTTTGATTGCCACCACGTGGTTACCACGTGGTTACCTTTGATCTGGCTGTTCTCCCACAAATCCAGCGGCATTTCGGACCATCGCTGTGTTTTTGTTACACTCGGAAACACCAGCGATAACATCTTCCAAGGGAGGGATTTTCTCCACATCACGCGGTGAATGTCCTCACGCTCGGCGGTGATTAGTTTCTCGCTTTAGCCCAAGCCTTCTGTGTTAGGTGTCGATGTCATTGTCAGATCCCATTGATTGTCAGCATTTTCGTCGCACATTGCTGCTGGCTCTTAACCGTGTAATCATGCACCATTTAAAGCAGAGGCCAGATCAAAGAAGAATGGGGGAGGGGGGTGTGGGTGGGGGGCGGGTGGAGGAGGTGGCGGATGAGGCTAGGCATTTTGGATTACCCGGCCACTTCGGCTGCCAGACTCAAGGAGAAAGAGGCCGCCATACTTCGTGACTTGGGTAGTCATACTCAGTGACCTGGGCAGTCATACTCAATGATATAGGCAGTCATCCTCAGTGATATAGGCAGTCATCCTCAGTGACTTAGGCAATCATACACAGGTGACCTAGGCAGTCATCCTCAGTGATATAGGCAGTCATCCTCAGTGACTTAGGGAGTCATCCTCAGTGACTTAGGACCTAGCCATACACAGTGACTATGGCAGTCATACTCAGTGATAAAGGCAGTCATCCTCAGTGACTTAGGCAGTCATCCTCAGTGACTTAGGCAGCCATACACAGTGATTATGGCAGTCATACTCAGTGATATAGGCAGTCATACTCAGTGACTTAGGCAGTCGTACTCTGTGACTTAGGCAGTCATACACAGTGACTTAGGCAGTCATACTCAGTTACTTAGGCAGTCATACTCAGTGATATAGGCAGTCATCCTCATTGACTTAGGCAGCCATACTCAGTGACTATGGCACTCAATGAGTCATACTCAGTGACATAGGCAGTCATATATTCAGTGACATAGGCAGTCATACTCAGTGACTTAGGCAGTCATACACGGTGACTTAGGCAGTCATACTCATTGATGTAGGCACTCATACACAGTGGCTTGGGCAGTTATACAGTGACTTTGGCAGTCATACTCACTGACGTAGGCAGTCATACTCAGTGACGTAGGCAGTCATCCTCAGAGACTTGAGCAATCATACACATTGATTTAGGCAGTCATTTCTCAGTAACGTATGCAATCATACACAGTAATTTATTGCAGTCATACTCAGCGACTTGGGCAGTCAGTCATACACAGTGACTCAGGCAATCATACGCAGTGGCTTTATTCAGTCATACTCAGTGATTAAGGGAGTCATACTCATTGATGTAGGCAGTCATCCTCAGTGACTTTGGCAGTCATACTCAGTGATATAGGCAGTCATACACAGTGACTTTGGCATACTCAGTGGCTTGGGCAGTCATCCTCAGTGACTTTGGCTCATACTCCGTGTCGTAAGCAGTCATACAAATTGAGTGAGGCAGTCATCCTCAGTGACATACGCAGTCATCCTTAGGCAGTCAGACGTAGGCAGTCAACCTCAGTGACGTAGGCAGTCATACCTAGTGATGTAGGCAATCATACACAGTGATTTAGGCAGTCATCTCAGTCAGTTACCAGACTCAGGCAACCAAACTCAGTAATTTAGGCAGTCATCAGTGACTCAGTGACCTAGCCACTCAGTCAGACACAGTGACTAAAGCAGTCATCCTCAGTGATTTAGGCAGTCAGACTCAGTGATATAGGCAGTCATTCCTCAGTGACCTAGGCACTAGAAACTCGGTGATTTAGGCAGTCATTCTCAGTCCTCAGTGATATAATTCAGTCATTCTCAGTGACTTAGGCAGTCAGACTCTGTGATATATTCAGTCATTCTCAGTGACTTAGGCAGTCAGACTCAGTGATATATTCAGTCATTCTCAGTGACTTAGGCAGTCAGACTCAGTGATATATTCAGTCATTCTCAGTGATTTAGGCAGTCAGACTCAGTGATATATTCAGTCATTCTCAGTGACTTAGGCAGTCAGACTCAGTCATCATTCTCAGTGATTTAGGCAGTCATCCTCAGTGATATAGGCAGTCATCCTCAGTGACCTAGGCACTCAAACTCGGTGATTTAGGTCAGTCATCCTTAGTGATCAGACTCAGTGATATATTCAGTCATCTCAGTGACTTAGGCAGTCAGACTCAGTGATATATTCAGTCATTCTCAGTGATTTAGGCAGTCAGACTCAGTGATATATTCAGTCATTCTCAGTGACTTAGGCAGTCAGACTCAGTGATATATTCAGTCATTCTCAGTGACTTAGGCAGTCAGACTCTGTGATATATTCAGTCATTCTCAGTGACTTGGGCAGTCAGACTCAGTGATATATTCAGTCATTCTCAGTGACTTAGGCAGTCAGACTCAGTGATATATTCAGTCATTCTCAGTGATTTAGGCAGTCAGACTCTGTGATATATTCAGTCATTCTCAGTGACTTAGGCAGTCAGACTCAGTGATATATTCAGTCATTCTCAGTGACTTAGGCAGTCAGACTCAGTGATATATTCAGTCATTCTCAGTGATTTGGGCAGTCAGACTCAGTGATATATTCAGTCATTCTCAGTGACTTGGGCAGTCAGACTCAGTGATATATTCAGTCATTCTCAGTGACTTAGGCAGTCAGACTCAGTGAATTAAGGCAGTCATTCATAGGCAGTCCAGTGATTCAAGACAGCCATACTAAGTTATTGCAGTCATCCTCAGAGATTTAAGCAAGTCAGACTCATTGACATAGGCAGTCAGGCACAGTGATATAGACAATCATACACAATGATTTAGCCAATATCATACTCAATGACGTATGCATGTCATACTCAGTGATCTAAGCCAGAATTTGTGATTCAGGCAATCATATACAGTGATTTGGGCTTAATGACTTTCAGTGATCTAAGCAGTCATAATTTGTGATTCAGGCAATCATATACAGTGATTTAGACTTACTGACTTAATCTGCGATATTCGGTGATTAAAGCTGCCAGACCTTGTGCGCTAGGCTGCCCGCTCAGTGAGTTAGTCCCGCCTTACCCAGTGAGTTAAACTGTTTAGCGTTCTTTACCCATGCCATGCCGACAGAAGGCATAACAGGCTGTGTTTCGTGTGGTTTTCAATCGTGCAACTCTGGCATCATCCTTTGAGTCCTTCAGGCTTGCGGAGCGCAGAGTTTGAAACTAGGAATGTCTTAAAAGTGTGTTTAATCCTTGTTCATTTCTATCCCTCGATTCTGCAACCCCCCCCCCCCCCCTCCCCCCCCCACCCCCCCACCAGGCCAAGCATCTCACATTTGAGCCTTTTGAGGTTTTTTTTTTGACAAATTTGAACCATTATCATCAAACATGCTCCCTTTTCTCTTTATCGGGTGGTCATTTTTGCTTCTCGGAGACATTTAGGCAGGGGAAAGCTGCTGGATTTCGGAGCGTTTCCTTTCTGTGTATTGGGAGGGGCTTTCTTCCTAGCAGGCAATGAGGACTCAGTTGCCAGTCTGACGACTTCCTCAAAGAGCGAGACAGAGATCGCCGGCTGGGCCTGCTGATCTCCACTTGGAGGAAATTCAGAGTATACAGAGCGCCCGCTGGAGAGCAGTACGTGTTCGTGTTCCTCTTTTATCTTAAACGCAGGTCATCTGCACAGTGATACAGCATCACTGCGCTGGCCATCGGCGTTTGCTTTACACGATGCTGTGACACTAGGTACACGAACAGTGGGCGAAACAAGTGCGGGTTAACTTTGCCTCTGCCGTTACATTACATCGATGACTCTCCTACGATTCTGTGTATGTATGTATGTATGTATGTATGTATGTATGTATGTATGTATGTATGTATGTATGTATGCGTGTGCATGCGTGCATGTATGCAGGTATGTATATGTATGTAGGTATGTATGTATGTATGTATGTATGTATGTATGTATGTATGTATGTATGCATGCATGCATGCATGCATGTATGTATGCATGCATGCATGCATGTATGTATGTATGTATGTATGTATGTATGTATGTATGTATGTATGTATCCATTCGCCCATCTATTCATCTATCCATCCATCCATCCATCCATCCATCCATTTGCCTATCTATCTCTTCTACATTAAAGCTGGAAATCCTAGTTTCTACCAGCAGAAAACAACTGCGATGACAAGATGTTGACTATGACAGTCTGTATCTATAGGACCGACCACAGCAGGTAAGTGTGGTCAAGTAAAACAACACGTGTTGCACGGTGCCATTGTTCACGCAGTTCTGTCCGGTTTGTTCTGTCGGCCGTCCGCGAGGCAAGCTCTCAGACAACATGAACAGTGAAACAACAATCGCAAGGGAAGCTTTTTGTACGCCCAGTTCTTATAGAACAGGGAGTACTTTACAATGGGACCGAAGAAATGTTGTCTGTGTGTCTGTCCGTGGTCCAACTGTGGTTCCATTCACTCCAGACAAAACTTTCTGGGTCGATCACACACACACACACACACACACACACACACACACAACACACACACACACACACACACACACACACACACACACACATCACACACTCACACGCACACACACATAATACATACACGCGCGCGCGCGCACACACACACACACACACACACACACACACACACACACACACACACACACACACACACACACACACACACACACCCAGAGAGAGAGAGAGAGAGAGAGAGAGAGAGAGAGGAGAGAGAGAGAGAGACAGAGAGAGAGAGAACAGCGACAGAGACAGAGCTCTCGCCATGAAAACAAACGATGACAAAAACAAAACAAAACAACCAACCCTCCCCCCACACACACACACACACAGATCATACATGCACACGTGCACTCTTTTGACTGCCACTGCCCCTCCATCTCCTCCCTCTTACCCTTCCCCCCCCCCCCCCCCCCCCCCCCCCCCCCCCCCCCCCCTCCTTCCCAGACACACTGACCCCCCCCCCCCACGCCCCCCGCTCAACTTTGTGCAGTCCTCGCCTCCGTAGACCTGACGATAGGGAGTGCAGTCCTCGGAAAATTAGGCTTCGTTTAGATTGCATTTGTTTGAATGTTCGTTTTGTTTTTTTTTTTCTTCATCTGTTTTTTTGTTTTTGTCTTTTCAGCGTGGACCCATTGACTTTGATTAGAAGCTGCCACTTCTCTTTTTCTTGTCCTTTTTTTCTTCCCTCTGTTTTCTTTCTTTAGTTGGCGTCTGTTTGCCTTTTCCATAGTATGTGGCCGTGTTCAATTCTGTCTGTCTGTCTGTCTGTCTGTCTGTCTGTCTGTCTGAGTGTTCATGAGTGTGTGTGTCTATGTATGTGCACGTGCATGCGTGTGTGCATATGTGTGTGCATGTGTGCGCACGTGCGTGTGTGTGTGTGTGTGTGTGCGCGTGTGTGTGTGCGCGCGCGCGCGTGTGTATGAGTTTATGTGTGTGTGTGTGTGTGTGTGTGTGTGTGTGTGTGTGTGTGTGTGTGTGTGTGTGTGTGTGTGTGCGCGCGCGCGCGCGCCCTGAGCACTGATGCACATATGGACCCCCGCGTGCGAACGTAAGAACAAAAGAAGGAAAGAGCCGAATGGTTCATGAGAAATGAGTGTACCGCTGTAAAATCTTCACGAGAGAGAGAGAGAGAGAGAGAGAGAGAGAGAGGAGAGAGAGAGAGAGAGAGGAGAGAGAGAGAGAGAGAGAGAGAGTTATCAAATATTTATTCAAGATTACCTGACACTAGATGGAGAAAAAAATCCAATTTCAGTGAACACCCGTGGACCGCGCAAATTTAGAGAAACGGAACAGGGTCCACGTCCACGTCCACGTCCTTTCGGACTTTCCTGTATTATATATTACTTAATTCACGAGACTCCGTGAATATTCAGTGGCGACGTTTAGACAAGAACAAAATAGCCCGTCTGAAAACATTCATCAATGTCGTGCGTCCGTGACGGTTCCTTCTTTCAAAGCGCCAGTGTGAATATTCTGGAATCGATTAACGATTGAAGCCTCACTGATACCTCACTTAGAGTCATCTCTCGCTCCTTCTGTCCCACAACAGCCTCCGCCATATTATCTATCTATCTATCTATCTATCTATCTATCTATCTATCTATCTATCTATAAAGTATTGAAATGACTCTACCGAACAACGTGGGCAAACGAATCACGAGACAAAATACGACGCGTTTCGACCTCTTCTTAAGGGAGAATAAACCCCACTCAGGACAACGAAAATGAAGAACGAGCAATCACTTCTCTTCGTCAAATTCGGCGCAAGATGGGACGTTGAAATTTATACATGCTTCAGTGACTCTGGGCTTCTCGTCCTCTTAGGAGACCCCGGACGTAGCGCTTGACCGCTTCTTCTGATGAACAGACAGTGACTACTCCTCATCACGTCATCTGCCAGGGAAAATGATGAAGCTTTGTGTCCGTTGTAGGCTCGTCAGCATGAAACCCAGCCCTTGTGATGTCAGTACGGGACAAGATGCCTTCCAGCCGTGCAACGGAGTGGCTCTAAGCGCCTGAAAGAAAGAGAGAGAGAGAGAGAGAGAGAGAGAGAGAGAGAGAGAGAGAGAGAGACGGACAGAGTGACAGGCAGACGGACGGACGAACAGACAGACAGACAGACAGAAAAAAAAATGAAAGAAAGGAAGACAGACGGACAGACAGGCAGTCAGTCAAAAGAAACAAAGGAAGACAGACGGACAGACGACAGACAGACAAACAGACACAGGCAGAAAGACTGACAGAAAGAAAAAAAAAAAAAGAAAAGCAAAAAAAAAAAAAAAAAAAAAAAAAACAAGAGAGAGAGAGAGAGAGAGAGAGAGAGAGAGAGAGAGAGAGAGAGAGAGAGAGAGAGAGAGAAAAAGAAAAGAGGGGCGAATACAATAATCATATATGGAAATGGAAAATCCGAAACTGGACGAGGCCCTGTTTGTTGCCTTGAAGCTATCAGGAGAGAACATCCTTTCTGTGTTTGCTGTTTCGTGTACTTGGTATTGTCCGCGTCTGAAGAGGTGTAGCTGTTTGGCAGTGCGCATTGAAGTGTAACATGGCCGCCTTTTGCTGTGTCCTTTGTTTGGTTCCGTCTGGCCCTTGTAGCTGACAGTACATGAACAAAGGCTTTGTGTCTAGAGAGTCCACTTCTGGTCTTTGGTCCGTGCTCTCTGGTGGTCTGCTCTTTCTGTGCCCCCCCCCCCCCCCTTCCCTCTTCCCTCACCCCGGACACAATCAGACACTAGGTCGCCCTGTAGCAGCCATCCCTGGCAGTCCACTGGGAGCAAACAACATGAGGTCGATAACAGGCAACCCACCAGCGGAGAATCTGCACTGCTGCTCAGTCACGTCAAAGGTGTTCAGTGGCCCCTGGTTTGATCCAGCGTGCATAGGACATCATCGAATTAGAATACATTAAGAAAATGTATCATGCATTTGCATGATAAGACCAAATGGAAATAAAGGTATGTTTGGGATTAAAAAATAAAGTCATATCCATGAAACAAATGATGACTTATAAAGACAGAAAAACTGAAGAACAAACATGACATGTAAGGACTTCATTTATCTCCCTTGCATCAAGAAACGATGGCTTGTGATGACGACGGCGTGCAACGTTACCATGAAGACACTGTGTCGGTCGTTCCAGCATTTGCACAGCTCCATCTTGAACTTGAAATTCCAGTGATTTTGAAAAGCAAACAGTAAAAGGATATTTTGTCCATCTTGTTTTTATAAATAAAGAATTCAACAATCGATCATAATGTCGAAGATGTTCTCCATTTTTTTTTTCAACATTCATCAATTGCATTCCTTCATGTGCTCCCCGTGGGGATACCGGTGTGTGTGTGTGTGTGTGTGTGGGGTCTTTTGTACAAATAGTTCCTTTTCTTTCTGGACATTCTGTGCTAGTAACGTCCCCGTTTGCTTTCGCTCTCAGTAACTCTGTCTCCTCCTTTGCTGTGCTGTCATCTACTGTCCTTTCTGTCTATCATATCTTTTATCTATCTTTTCCCGTCTACTGTCCTTTCTGTCTACCATATCTTTTATCTACCTTTTCCCACAACCTCTTCCCACAAATTTCTGCACTCAACGAAGTCAGAGTGAACCGACTATACTTTCGAGTATGGTGTGAGTATCCCAAGAGGGTAAAACGAGTTCACACGCTGGAACGCTGACGAAGAAGAAGTTCACGTGAAATTTCTAAACTCAACTGCGTTTGGACATTTTTTTTTGTCCATGAAATCTGTTTCCAAAGAAGTCTGAACGTGCTGTGTGGTAGAGCAGTGTCACAGAGAGAGATCGACTGACTGACTCCTTGCTTCCCTACACCCCGCACAGGCTATAAACAACGTCCCTGGACTTGCCTAGCACACGGCAGCAACACCGCCAGCCAGTTCCCTGGAAAACTGGTGTGTCTTCCTCTCTCCATCCCTCTGCACCCCCACCCCCCGCCCCATCCTCACCCACTCCCATGATGAAACTTCTCTCTGCAACGGACGGACATTTCCTTCACTGCTGCTTGCAGCAAAGGTTTGCATCGTTAGCTAACGGTTTCACGATGCTGACAAATGAAAGGGAAAAGAAAACAGATGTGACTGTTTGCTGAACATAATCATGCCATTATTCTGTAACACCTACTGGGGAGGTGGGGGAAATAGGGGGAGGGAGTGGGGTGGGGGGCACTCCCCCCCCCAAAAAAAAAAAATCCAAACAAACCCCCCCCCATCATATGCCACTTATATGATGCCTAGGAATATGAACGATCCGAGCGACGCATAAGCAAGATCAATACCTGGGGATGTATGCGTGTGTGCGTGTGTCTTTTTTTTTTTTTTTTTTTTTCCTCCCCAGATGCAACTTTGGCTTCCAAATGGAAACTTGGAGCTCCGTTGCTCCTTGTCTGTTTCCCTTTCCTTTGCCACTGGTATACAATGTGTCTGCATGAGCAAAGATAGCAGAGAAAGCTTACAAGTAATGCCTCAGAATACTCCCGTCGATTTGAACAACAACAACAACAACAACAACAACAAACCAACAACAACCTGCTAACCTCACCCTTTTTTCCTCTCTCTCTCTCTCTCTCTCTCTCTCTCTCTATCTCACACACACACACACACACACACACACACCACACACACACACACACACACACACACACACACACACACACACACAAGCGGTCGTCTATTGCCTACCGTCGCTGATGTATAATACCGTCTTCTCTTTAAGGATAATCTGGGTTCGGATGTTAACCACGATAGCTCAGCTGTGTCCAAGTTGTTTGGCAAGAGGCGATAAAAAAAAAGAAAGTCTAAGACACGCAAACCCGCTGAAATAGACAGAGGCTTATCAATCACCTTCGTTCTTTCGTTTTCTCTCTCTCTCTCTCTCTCTCTCTCTCTCTCTCTCTCTCTCTCTCTCTTGCTCTTTGCTTTAAAGTTGCTCATGGACTCATTAGCAAATGCAGCATTGATCTCATAGCATTCCTCATTTTAATCCCAGCGAGATGAAGTTAATGGAGAAGTGCATCAATTGGTCTCCTGTGATTCATTTTTTTTTCTTCTTGTTTCAGGTGGTATGTGTTTAGGGGGGGGATCGGCTAACCAAGGCACGTAACTCCTTCATCACCTCCGAGAAGCCTGAAAGGGAGATCATTCTGCTGCTAAAATGGATTTGGTGACACGCATTGAACTGCTCCCGACCTGCGTGCCACTTTGAGGAATTACATTTCTACAGATCATTCCGATCGGATTTTACAGAAGGGAGAACCTTGGGCTCTAAAGAATTGAGTTCTTCTACGAGGTGAAAAAAAAAAAAGCTGCTGCTTGATTTTTTTAGGGGGGGGGGGGGGGGGGGGGGGGGGGGGGGGGGGGGGGGGGGGGGGGGGGGGGTTGGGAGATAAGGAAAAACAGAAGCTGTGCTGAGAGGAACAACATAAATAAATTAAATGAATAAATAAATAAATAAAAAAATAAAAAAAGACACAAAAAAAGAAAAAAAAAGAAAATTGTAGTAACTGAGCTCTCAGAGCTGTGTGGCTAGGTTCTGAGTAGTAAATATCCTGAGGTTTTTACGACCAGCACGAAAAACGTCAGTAACCCCCCTCACCTTCTAACGAATGAAGAGACAACATCACCAGGTATTAAGTGCAATCATTAGTATTCGCGCATCGTCGACAGTTTGTTTGTTTGTTTGTTTTTTTTCCCCTCCAAAAGAGTTGTCGAGCATGCGACGTTGAATGCCTTTATTGGAATGAAGTCATACCTTAGGGCTTGGTGCTTTAAGGGTTGTCAGTGCCAGGTAGTAGTCAGACGGCATCGAGGAATATACACCGGTCCATAACCTGTGAATGCTCTGAAGAGTTTACTGTCCATACACCCATCCAGGAGTTTGTTCCTTTAAAAGTTTGCGGTACCAGGACGATTCAGTGCAGTTATTATCAGCATTCAGTACAGTTGTTATTAGCACTCAGTGCAGTTATTATTAGCATTCAGTGCAGTTATTATTAGCATTCAGTACAGTTATTATTAGCATTCAGTACAGTTATTATTAGCATTCAGTACAGTTATTGTTAGCATTCAGTACAGTTGTAAGCATTCCGTGCAATTATTATTAGCATTCAGTGCAGTTATTATTAACATTCAGTGCAGTTATTATTAGCATTCAGTGCAGTTATTATTAACATTCCGTGCAGTTATTATTAGCATTCAGTGCAGTTATTATTAGCATTCAGTACAGTTATTATTAGCATTCCGTGCAGTTATTATTAGCATTCAGTGCAGTTATTATTAGCATTCAGTGCAGTTATTATTAGCATTCCGTGCAGTTATTATTAGCATTCAGTGCAGTTATTATTAGCATTCAGTGCAGTTGTTAGCATTCCGTGCAGTTATTAGCATTCCGTGCAGTTATTAGCATTCAGCACAGGCATTAGCATTCAGTACAATTATTATTAGCATTCAGTACAGTTGTTAGCATTCCGTGCAGTTATTATAGCATTCAGTGCAGTTACTATTAGCATTCCGTGCAGTTATTATTAGCATTCAGTGCAGTTATTATTAGCATCCAGTACAGTTATTAGCATTCTGTGCAGTTATTAGCATTCCGTGCAGTCAGTGTTAGCATTCCGTGCAGTTATTAGCATTCCGTGCAGTTATTAGCATTCCGTGCAGTTATCATAGCATTCAGCACAGTTATTAGCATTCAGCACAGTTATTAGCATTCAGCACAGTTGTTAGCATTTAGCGCGGTTATTAGCATTCAGCGCGCAGTCATGTTAGCACTCAGCGCAGTCATTGTTAGCACTCAGTGCAGTCATTAACCTTCAGAAAACGGCGCTCTGAGCTTTTTCTTCTGAATGTGTATCAGTGCTGCCGGTGCTTTTGATCTGGTGTTGAGACAAGGAGCGCGGCTGGATCGGCCTGGAATACAGAAAGTACACACAGAACTTCTCAACAGGTAGAGGATTACCCTCTCCCCCCCCCACCCCCCCCCCCCCCCCCCCCTCTCCCACAACCCCCACCTTCCGCCCCTTCCCTGGCGGTGGAAAGAAAACAAGTCGGTAGCCAAGGCAGAAATAAAGCCGGCTTATGCTCCTCTATTCCAAACACACTGTCTGTGTCGACTCCTCGCCTGGCTGTGGAGAGTTCTTCTGTATCTTCACCAGGAACCAACTATGTGAGAAGTGACCCGTGCTTTTTTTTTCTTTTTTCTTTTTTTTTTTTTTTTTCTGTGCAATAGCTTATGTGGATAAGTTCA
>JADBJO010005612.1:22500-27500 GCA_016801955.1 Conus betulinus | reverse complement strand
CCTGTTTACTTACCTACCCACCAATCTGTCTGTCTGCCTGTTCGTGTCTATATCAACATGACAGACAGAAATAAAGAACCACGCGAAGAAGCGCTCTCCTTCAAATGACAACCGTAAGGCTGTCAAAATGGACAGTCTGACATGATTTAGGGTTAGGCACTTGGGGTGGGGGTGGGGGTGGGTGGGAAGACTCCAGTAACAGCACGCACAAGGAGTAGCAACAGCAGCAACAGAAGCAATAGCAGCAGCAGCAGCAGCAGCAGCAGCGGCAGCAGCGGCGGCGGTAGCAGCAGCAGCAGCAGCAGCAGCAGCATCTATATGGCTGTCTTCTGTCTATATGCTTGTCTGTGTCCTCTCTCTCTCTCTCTCTCTCTCTCTCTCTCTGTCTCTCTCTCTCTCTCTGTCTCTCCGCCTGCCTGTCTCTCACACACACATACCTACACACACACACACATACACACACACACACCACACACACACACACACCACACACACACACACACACACACACACACACACACACCACACACACACACACACACACACACACACACACACACACACACACACACACACACTGTTACCAGACACACACACACATACACACACCACACACACACACACACACACCACACACACACACACACACACACACAACACATACACACACACACACACACACACACACACACACACCACACACACACACACACCACACACACACACACACACACACACACAACACACACCACACACACACCACACACTGTTACCAGGCACTGACAGGAAGCCTGTTTTCGTCGTCAATCACCGAAAGTCTTCTTTCTTTATTGCCAACCTTCTGCGATATACACGGAGCCCGTGGGTAGCCAATCGATTTGCCGGCGACATATATACTTACCTGGTCTTTTGAGGCGTTGGGGAGGGGGTGGGGGAGGGGGGAAGGGGGCGGGAAAAGACCAGTCCACCATTTTTAATGCCAGCGTTCGGGGTGGACAAACTGTGCTCGTATTCTTCTCTTTCGCTCCCTCCGTCTGCACACAAAGTCCTAGGCATTGCCCCCACATAACTTTCAAACTTAGACACTAAATCTTCTGGAGAAAAGGTTAACAGTTAGAACATAGACAGACAGACAGACAGACAGACAGACAGACTCTCACACATACACAGACACACAAGGAATCACACACACAACACACACACACACACACACACCACACACACACACACACACACACACACACCAAACACACACACACACACTCGCACACACACCACACACACACACACACACACACAACACACACAACACACACACACACACACACACCCACACACACACACACACACACACACACTCCCATAAACACACACACACACACGCAACCCACAAACACACACAATCCCATAAACAGACAGACAGACAGACAGACAGACAGACAGACACATACACATACACACACACACACACACACACACACCACACACACACACACACACACACACACCCACACACACACACACACAAACACACACACACACACACACACGCCCAATTACAGCAAGAGCAATATCGATGACGACATGGGCAAAAACACAACACTCTCAATCATAACCTTTGTACTAATGTCATTCAGAAAGAAAACCTAGAACGACTGACTGACAATTGTATATATAACATTGATTGTAAACATCCCCACCAACACCACCACTACCAACAATAGAAATGACAACAGGAAATAAATATATAAACAGCTTTTGAACGTGCTCAGCCAGGAAATGACCTTTACAATACGGAGTGTGTGTAGCTGTGTGAATGTGTGTGTGTGTGTGTGTGTGTGTGTGTGTGTGTGTGTGTGTGTGTGTGTGTGTGTGTGTGTGTGTGTGTGTCTGTGGTGTGTCTGTGTGCGCGTCGCGCGCGCGCGTGCTCTTCAGCCCTGAAATGGCCTTAACAATACGGAGTGTGTGCAGGTGTGTGAATGTGTGTGTGCAGGTGTGTGAATGTGTGTGTGTGTGGTGTGGTGTGGTGTGTGTGGTGTGCGTGTGCGTGCGTGGGTGCGTGCGTGCGTGCGTGCGTGCGTGCGTGCGCGCGCGTGCTCAGCCCTGAAATGGCCCTTAACAATACGGAGTGTATGTAGGAGTGTGAGTGTGTGTGCGTGTGTGTGTGTGTGTGTGTGGTATGTTTGTTGTGTGTGTGTGTGTGTGTGTTTGTGTGTGTGTGTGTGTGTGTGCTGTGCGTGCGTGCGTTCGTGCGTTCGTTCGTGCGTGCGTGCGTGCGTGCGTGCATGCGTGCGTGGCGTGTATGTATGTATGTATGTGTGTGTGTATGTGTGTGTATGTGTGTGTGTGTTCATGTGTGTGAGTGTGTGGGTGTGTGTGTTGTGTGTGTGTGCGCGCGCGCGCACACGCGTGTGTGTGTGGTCGTTCATCCAAGTGAATCGTAAATGATATCGTGAATTATTATATACATAACAATATTTTGATGTATCGGTATCCCTTATGCTCTTTCTTCTTTGAGGGAGAAAGGTCATTCATGTCACCCTCAATTGATGGTAATGAAAGTAAGAAGTCTTTCATGATTTGCAGCAGCTCACATTCTCTGTTTAGACAGCCCATCTGTTCCCAATAAACGTGTGTTTTACATTCATCATGAAATGCTCTGGCGTCAAAACCCGCTTTTTGCAAGAAGTGTGGTTGTGTGTGTGTGTGTGTGTGTGTGTGTGTGTGTGTGTGTGTGTTGTGTGTGTGTGTGTGGTGTGTGTGTGTGTGTGTGGGTGGAAAGGGCTTTCAGCAGCAGAGGAGTAGAGGTAGCAGCAGTGGCAGCAACGGCATCACCATCAACAGCAATCCACATTGTTATTGTCAATTTATTCAGCTATTCATTCACCCACTTACCCATCCAAACAGTCATCTATTCATTCGTCGAATGATTCACTCTCACCAACTTTCAATATCACAATAGTATTTTATTAGAGAGTGTGCCTCTTTTTTTTCTTTTTCTATTTTTTTTTTTTTTTTTAGATTTGCATGCATTTTGTCCTACGTACAGTGAAACGTTCTTGTGTTTATTTGCAAGCGCTTGGAACCCATTCGAAATAGAACGCACTGAACACTCTCAATTCATTCGATGCATTGGTGATGGCATAATTGTGACTAACTGAACAAAGGTATGTATGGATTGATAATTGACTGACAGAATGATATAAATGAGTGGATGAATGAAAGAAGGAAGGACGGAACGAGGGGTGAAGGACGGTAGGAAATAACTGAGAGCTCATCTTGCGCCGAGTTTGAGAAGATCAGTGATTGCTCGTTCTTCGTTTCCATTGTCCTGAAAGTTTGTTTCTTTTGACTGAAGAAGACCTAAGAGGTCGAAACGCATCGCGATTTATCCTGTCATTTCTTTGGCCACGTTAACCGGCGGAATTCCTTTAAATTCCTTTTTCGAATTAATGAACATTATATAGCTGTGGAGGGTCCTACAAGGAACAGTGTAGGAGTAAATACACTGAGAAGACGAGCGCTAGCTGATAGAGTGAATGCGTGAGTATGAATAATAATAGTGGTTGTATGTCTAACTGACTAAATGAAGAATCAACAAACAGAAGAATGGATAACTGAATAAACGGACTGCATATCCTGCCTTTATTTATCTGTTTATTTGTTGTTTATTTATGTATTTATTTTATTTTTGTATAGTTTTTCACATTTTGTAGACATGTAGTGGATTTTGGCACGGAAACCTAAGATAACATTAACGATAGACAGAAAGAAGGGTAATGGTCAAACGACAAATGTATGGTTTTACTTAGTTGTACTGGAAATTGAAAACAATTTCCCCAAAGACATTTCTTCATTTGGGCAAAATTGAATGTGAAACATAAACTTAAGTTTCCGGGGAGGAAGAAAACCAGTGATTTTTACTTTTATTTCTCGACCCACAAATATAGAAATTAAGATTTATCGTTCGTAACAACCCAGTTCAAATTGCTATGGATATAACTTGCTATGGATATAACTGTGTATAAGCGCATGCGTGCTTGTATTCCTAAATAGATAGATAAGTAGATACATAGGTAGATAGACAGATAGACAGATAAATAGATAGATATGACCTTCCCAGTTAGGAATAGGCAGAAAGCGTTAAGTATAATGCTTAGGATTTCTCTTTCAAGAATGACACAAAGTGGAAATATATTTTTAGGAGCTCTCCTTCAAGGAACCACAATGAAAATGACAAGTAGAATGATAGGATCATCTGTGTTACGAAGAGACAGAAAGTAGAAGGATAACGCAGATGACTCTTTCAAAGGTGGGCAACGATAAGAAATATAACAGTAGGATAATCTGTTTGAAGGATGAACAGACCGTGGGTGTATGACGATTGGATTTCGCTTTCATGGCTGGAGAGAAAGAAGGAACATAGCAGTGAGGTATTCTGCTTCATAGCTTGTCAGGAAGATAAATAATGGCGGGATCTTGAGCTTTAAGGATGGAGCGGAAGATAAATAATGGCGGGGTCTTCTGTTTTAAGGATGGACAGGAAGATAAATAATGGCGGGATCTTGTGTTTTATAGATGGACAGGAAGATAATAATGGCGGGATCTTCTGTTTTAAGGATGGACACGGAGATATATAATGGCGGGATCTTCTGTTTTAAGGGATGGATATGGAGATAAATGAATGGCAGGATCTTGTGTTTTAAAGATGGATATGGAGATAAATAATGGCGGGATCTTGTGTTTTAAGGATGGATATGGAGATAAATAATGGTGGGATCTTGTGTTTTAAGGATGGATATGGAGATAAATAATGCGGGATCTTGTGTTTTAAAGATGGATGTGGAGATAAATAATGGCAGGATCTTGTGTTTTTAAAGATGGATATGGAGATAAATAATGCGGGGATCTTGTGCTTTAAGGATGGATATGGAGATAAATAATGGTGGGATCTTGTGTTTTTTAAGGATGGATATGGAGATAAATAATGGTGGGATTTT
>JADBJO010005612.1:7500-10000 GCA_016801955.1 Conus betulinus | reverse complement strand
TTCTATGTGTAGGTGATGTAATGCTGAAAATCGATTAAACAACCGTTAAAAAACGTTATTTTGCCGTTATTTTCTTATCATTACGTGGATTTTTAAAAATCAAATTTGGTATATAGAAAGGTTATCACACACAGATGGGACTTCTATATAGTGTTTCAAAATTTGACCGTTAAAAACCGCTATTCTTGACATATTGTCCGATTTGGATGAAATTTGGTATGTACACAGGCTTTAGCCCAGTGAGGACTAAAATACTAGTTTCGAAAGTGTACATAGGTCATATAGCCGTTAAAAAACCGTTATTTTGCCATTATCTTTTACACATTGGTGGTTTTAATGGAATTTGGTATGTAGAAAGGTTACCACACAAATGGCACTTCCATGTAGTGTTTCAAAATTTGACCGATAAAAACCGTTATTTTTGACATATTGTCCGATCTGGATGAAATTTGGTAGATACATAGGCTTTAGCCCAGTGAGGACTAAAATACCCAGTTTCAAAAGTGTACCTCGGTTAAATAACCCTTAAAACCTTCTTTTTGCCGTAATTTCTTACATATTGGTGGCTTTTTAATAAAATTTGGTATACAGAAAGGTTATCACTTTTCAAGATAAAATGGGAGTACGTTTATATGCTTTACATCTTGTTTCTCTCCCTGTTTCTACTGTTCTCTGAATCTCTCTTCATGTGTGTCTCTGTTGCGCGCATACAAACGTACATAATTGTACACGTATGCAGAGTATATGCACACGCGCACGCGTGTACACACGCACATACACACACAGACACACACAGACACACACACACGCGCGCGCACACACACACGCGCGCACACACACACGCGCGCACACACACACACACACACACACACACACACACACACACACACACACACTCACACACACACACACACACACACACACACACACACACACACACACACACACACACACATACACACACACACACACACACACACACACACACACACACACACACACACACACACACACACACACACACACACACACACACACACACACACACACACACAAACACAAACACGCAGTTATTCCTCTGTATGAAACCGGGGATTTTTCAAACCCATCAAATTACAGACCGATGTTCATTTTATCAGTTATAGCAAACCGATCGAAAAACACATGCAGAGGTCTCTATATTCTTATTTCGCTGATAACAAACTTCTCCACGAAAGTCAGTCGGGCTTTCGAAAACATCATTCTTGCCACACAGCCCTCATACAGCTTATGGACAGTCTTCTTTGCAGCATAAACGAGAATAATTTGCAGATATTCTCTTCGTAGACTTTGAAAAAGCGTTTGATGCCTTCAACCATTCTTTTTGTGCTGTGAACTTGAACTTTACAAACTGACTGCAGACTTCATAAGTCTTATTTCATCTTTTTATGTGACCGAAAACAATTAGTGGCTGCAGCTGACAAATTGTCAACATTTATGCCGGTCAAATATGGTGTTCCACAAGGCTCTGTGTTAGGATCTCTTTTGTTTACTATTTACGTTAATGATTTGCCTTATTTTGTTAGATGTAAATGCGAAATGTTTGCAGATGATACATCTCTTCACGAAAACGACTTTGATGCCTATGAATTAACAATTAAGCTTCAAGCAGATATCGATAAACTTACTGAATGGACACAACTAAACCATATGTCTTTAAATGCTATTAAAACAAAGTACATGCACGTGTCTACAAGACAAAAACGACGAAAAATGAATTCAAATTTTCAGCCTTTACTCATATCCAACAATAAAGTTGAGGAAGTCAGTTCACACAAAACATTAGGTATCATTATTGACAAAGATTTATCTTGGACTGAACATATAACTTTCTTAGCAAAACGCCTTTCCAAAAAGAATATTTCAGTTGTCTCGGATAAAAAAAAAATTCCTCGATGGCCACTCTCGAAAACTTTTTTTCTGTTCACATATTTGCCATTAACTGATTATGCATCAACCCTTTGGGACAACTGTAGTGAATATAATTTGAAATTAATTCATCATCTGTACAAACGAGCATTGAAATTAGTATTGTTAAATCGAGCCCCCTAACTGATGAAGATTACCAACAACTCAAAATATTAACCTTCCCAAACAGACTCTTTTTCAATAAGCCCTTTGTATGCATAACATTATTAATGGAACACAGCTCCCCTGAAAGATTACAAAAACATTTAGACTCAATTGCCATAGACATAATCATTTATTGTTCATTCCTAGACCACGCAACAATTTATACAAATCCACTTTTGTACATTCAGGTGGAAATCTGTGGAATCAACTCGCGCAAAACCCTTAAAAATACAAAAAAAAAAAAACACATTTAAGAAAAAAATGATTCATGAATCGTTAACCACATATATCATACTGAAAAATGTCCATCCTGTGCAGAAAAGAAATACATTGGTAAAGATATACACCTCATGAATGTAACCCATAGGGGCGGCAATGAGCATTGATA
>JADBJO010005612.1:0-2500 GCA_016801955.1 Conus betulinus | reverse complement strand
ACCATCTGGTTATAACAACATCAACAATGCTAACACCGCTTGGAATTTCAGCCTTATAAAGGTCATTGTCAATACAGCCAGGACCCACTGAAGTGACGCAGCAGCGGTGCGCTGTCTCTTCCGGTGGGTTGCCTCTAGCTCTTGATGACTTGACACTGGCAGCTTTCAGTGGATTGCTGGTGCCAGGGCTGTGGTGGGACAGGCCGGGCTGTGATTGTGGGACGGGACGTCGGAATGAGCGGCGTGGATGCACTGCCACTGAGGTGGCACAGAAGATGGGACAGCAAAACACACACACACACACACACACACACACACACACACACACACACACACACACACAACTCATACACGCACGCACACACACACAACTCATGCACGCACGCACACGTGTGTGTGTGTGTGTGTGTGTGTGTGTGTGTGTGTGTGTGTGTGTGTGTGTGTGTGTGTGTGTGTGCTTGTGTGTGTGTGCGTGTGTGTGTGTGTGTGTGTGTGTGTGTGTAATGAACAAAACTTGCTCTTATGTCTTAGATTGAAGAAATAGGGGGAGATAAGCATTCATATCTGCAGTGGTAGATAATTCTGCCTAACTGACAGTTACTCAGTTACTTATCGTTGGAATTTATCAGTTTACTATAATTCAGTCCCTTGTGGATTCATTCCAAGAACTGGCCCTCAGCACTTGTGTCTAAGATGTTATCTTTTTATATTTTCTACTTCTCATAAGAAAATATAGCTTATTTTGCTGTTCCATGATTTTCTTTTGCTTCTTAGGTGGCACCTTTGCGGTTTTTGTTTTTTGAAAATTCACCATACTATGGTATTGCATACCAGCCGTTTTCTGGGGCAGCATTCTGCTTAAACCTAAACGGCAGAAGAGTCAAGCTATCTCTTTCCAATGTCACTGAGGAAAAACAATCAGGTATCGAAATACCGGTATCTGACCAGGAGTTATGATATGTTAATGAGTTTCCTCCCCTTTGGAGATCCCTCTCCCCCACTTGGAGACTATAAACTTGCTGAAGGCTCATTTTGAGAAGCATATATTATTCCCCATTCAAGCACATACTGTTAGTGAGGCAGAATTATCTACCACTGCAGATATGAATGCTTATCTCCCTCTATTTCTTCAATCTAAAACATAAGAATAAGCTTTGTTTATTACTCAATATTTCTTGTAGTTTTTGCAACACCAACCTGCTCTGTAAATTGCGGGAACGGTGCTTGGTTACTTATCCTTGAAATTTGTTAGTTTGCTCTTATATATATCTATATATATATATATAGATATATATATATATATATATATATATATATATACACAAAACAACACTTCCCTTCCTCCCACCCGAGAGAGAGAGAGAGAGAGAGAGAGAGAGAGAGAGAGGAGAGAGAGAGAGAGAGAGAGAGAATATGAATAAATAACATTATAATTTTTGACCGTTGTCAAATTCAGAACACACACACACACACACACACACACACACACACACATATATATATATATATATATATATATATATATATATATATATTTTTTATTACAAAGAAAATAGAACACGCACTGCTCTACAGATACATGATAGTCTGGAATCCTGTGGGGAAACTATCAGGGAAAAGTAGAAACATTCAGAACGCATTAGCTGTATGTCAAGTGATACAAAACACACAACAAAGCGAAAAAAACCTCGCGGAGTGACAGACGATCCTTGTCGTTATTATCAGTCAGACAGCTCAGGGGGGTGGGAAGAGAAGACAGCCGTGTATCCATTTCCTTTGGACATCAGAAAGTTTGTACTCTCATCTCCCCCACCCCTTCCACAGCCACGTCCCTCTCCCTCCACACACCCAGCTTCCTCCTTCCCCCCACCCACCTCCACCCCCACCCCCATAACACTTCCTTTCTCCCGCCCTTGCTTTCAACCCCCCCCCACCCCACCCTCCCTTCGCCCCCCATTCAGCGGCTGGCTCTGAGTTTATAACCGTTCCAAAACAAATCAAGTGTCGGGGGGGGGGGGGGGGGGGGGGGGGGGGGGGTGGGGAAGATGGTAAGATCGCTCTCACAGTCCGGGGAACGGTCGTTCACATGAAAGATTCATGTCTTGCAGGAGGAAAGAGGGAGTTAATATTGACAGGAATTGTGCGTATTAGAGGGCCAAAAGGAGACTATTCTGTTGTTTTTTTTTTTCTCCACCCCCGCCCTGTCCTTTGTTTGTCTTTCCATATTTTGTCTGTTCTTTTTTTTTTTTTATCATTTTATTTTGTGTGTATTCATAAGTTTATTTAATTATTTACATATTCATTTATGTCTGTATGTTTGGATGTATGAATTTTTCTATTCTTTGTTTTTCTTCGCTGTCCTTGTCATGGCTCTGTGTGTAAGTGGATCTCTCTCTCTCTCTCTCTCTCTCTCTCTCTCTCTCTCTTCTCTCTCTCTCTCTATAAAGTTGAAAAATGAATTTCATTTCTTGTTTGAATGTCTAAAGGACTCATGTTTGCG
>JADBJO010005611.1:150964-157103 GCA_016801955.1 Conus betulinus | reverse complement strand
AATTCATCCTCTGATGGGGTGACAACACAACACACTCTGGACCAGCCCACAAAATGAAAAATAAACAAAACAAAACCAGGAACGCTAACTAACACTTCATTCACAATTAACAAAATGCTGTTCTGGGCGTATTTCATTGTGTGCTGCACCATCTGTTGCATTTCCATTATTAAATCTTTCTTCATCTACCTCCTGTTTCTGCCTCTGTCTTCTGACAATATTATTTTTGTCCTATGATCCATATCTGACACTGTCACTGGCAACAACATGTAATTGCTAGGTAGTCAATTAAAGTTTCCATCAACAAATGTGCACAGCTCAGCACTAAGTCAGCACTGAAAACCAAAATCTAGAGAAACAAAATACAGTGAAACAATTTGTCAAGTGTATATCTATACTGGCAAGTCATATTATTTATGAATAACAAAGACTGAGCATATGATTAAAAAAAGACACAGTTGTCATTGTCGGGGATGTACTATGTATATATCATTATCAGAGCAGCGACAGCAAAGAAAACAAATGCACTGATTGTAGAATAATATCTGTGTATATGTATATATATATATATATATTACTATTTTGTAAATATTTTACAGTTTTTTGTACACATATATCCCTGTTCAAAAAATACAAATGTTGAGCTCAGACAATGGCCATAAACTGGAATTAAAAAAGGGCACGATCAATGGCAGGAGTGAGAAATATGAGGAGGGCATGTGATGTATGTGTGTGTTGTTTGTGTGTGTGTGTGTGTGTGTGTGTGTGTGTGTGTGTGTGTGTGTGTGTGTGTGTGTGTGTGTGTGTCCCTTCCCTGACTCGGTCATTTGCGGTAAATTATCCCTACTGGCCCATGCCATTCATTTCTATGTTTGGAACACACTGCTACACTCAGATTGTCTTGTCACAGCCCCTTCCACTTTCAGTCCACAGGAAGCAGCCATTATGATGTTGTCAGAAGGGGTTAAATCCACCAGATGTGGCACCGGTGCCCGATTCTATCAAGCATTCTAAGGAGACCATCTCCCAAGTTCCAATTTCCCTACACCTAATGTGACCTATTTCCAACAATGATTGCTCAATATTACCAGTCAAGGAGCCCATGATTGTGAATGAGCCAATCCCTACTCAGCTCTAGGCTAATCAAATCTTTCTCTATTCTGATTACAAAGCTGGGGGTGGGTGGTGGTGTTGAAGGTGTAGGAATGGGCAGACATTTAATCATTTACCTGAAGCAAAAAAAGAATAAGAAAAAAAAATTTTTTAAAGAGAAAAAAAAGGTTGTGGTTACAGCAACCCAACTAATCTATTTCTCTTTACCAACCCTACACTTTTTTTCTTGGAGAAAAAAAAAAACACTTGAAGCAATATCACTTTTATTAAAAGGGAATAATCATTTGCTGCTCCATCTTTCATGTGAGTCATCACATTTCAAGAGCAGACATACTTTTCAAGCAGTCTCTCAGTCTCGTATCTTGAATCTTCCGATTCCATGCCCTGGTTAAAAATAGCATCTTTTGCTAAGGCATAACACTAGACTACACTGCTGAATGCACAATGTGTAAAGATGTGTTCGACTATGCCAAAAAGATCCTGAACACTGCTATTATGGAGTGTCTTCTATTAGTATTGTGTGTCGATAATACAATGGTTAAAAAACATGCAGTTCCCCGACACCTAAACTGTGCAATAGTTTATAGGTTATCAATCAATTTAACGCACACTCCACTAAGTCTGACAGCTGATTGGGGATATTTTATGATTTTTGCCAGCAGAACAATCAAATCTCAAGGCCAAATTCGCAACAGGGAAGGAATTACTGATCTACTCATTCCCGATAATGCGCTTTTCCCTACAAAAAAAAAAAATTCTGCTACACCGGCACATGGTACAGTTCGATTGGAGAAAGTCGACAAGATACCTGATGCAGATGAATCCATCGATAGAGAAAAACAAAAATGAATTGAATTAAAATGACGTTGTGATGTCTTAAAACAGCGGAACAGCATAAAATCAACTGATGATCTGCTTGCCCATCGTCAGTTTAATCTACTAACGACAAGCGGAAATGATGACAAAACACAAATTGGAGACCAGCAAGCTTGGGAAATACAGCGCTTTGAAGAAAACACCATATGGGAATCAGGGCCAATAACTTAAACGAGAGGCAAGTCCAATCACATGAAGAACTAAATGGGTTGTTGGCTTGAGCGCCATTTACCTAGGTTGAAGGCTTGAAATATGTTATTATTGGAACGTATCAAGAGATGGATAGATTTGATCTTAGTAGTATTATATTGTCCTGACGTAGCCGGACAATACCGATTTACACTTACAGATAGCACAAAATGCTGCAGCTATAACTATGCCTGTTAAATAAATCATTTTCTTGTTGTTGTTACACTGTTGAATAAATCTCATTTTATATTTCATCCGAATTTTTTGTTTTGTTTTGTTTTTCTCCTTCTGTCATCATTAACATCATCATCATCATCATCGACGTTTCTCCTCCTCCTCCTCCTCCTCTTCCTCGTCGTCGTCGTCGTGTTTTTTTGTTTTTTTTTAATCCATTATTATTATTATTGTAATTAATATTCTTATCATCATCATCATCATCACCATCATCATCATTATTATCATCATCATCATCATCATCATCATCATCATCGTCGTCGTCATCATCATTATTATTATCATTATAATCATCATCATTATTATCATTGTTGTTATCATTATTATAAAACCGTTATTGTTGCTATCTTACTTCGCGTTTCAGCACCTAGACTGCCTGAGTAGAATGGTAAGAATTAACAGCTTGTCACCAGGCTGCAGTGCTAATGATTACACAGCCGACACTGCAGAAATCCTACTTTTAAAAAGTTGCAGTTTAAAGCGTTTCAGACAGTCATATAGCTTGACCTCCCCCCCCCCCCCCCTCTCTCTCTCTCTCTCTCTCTCTCTCTCCCTGCCCCCCCCCCCTCTCTCTCTCTCTCTCTCGTGAATAAAGATGATCCAGTTCTCTCTCTATGTACGGTGGAAGTAAAACTGGCAGGGGAGAAGGGGGATGGGGGCGGGGGGGGGGGGATGGGGGGGGGGGGGGGAACATGGCAGCCAGTTGGTTTGCACTGTGTACATATGCGTGCGTGCGTGCACGTTGGGGTGGGGATGGGGATGGGTGGGTGGGAGGGGGAGAGGTTCTGTCCGTTTTCTTAGTTAGTTTTCAGTTTCGTTCTTTTCTTTGGTCCATAACACTGAAAAATCAGTACACACATGCAACGTTTTTGGTTTTGGGGTAACGCTGAAGTACTTAAATTACATCACGGTACATGTTCCCCCCTCCCCCTTCCCTTCTCTGTCCCCATTTCCCTTTTTCAGGCACACCCATCCGCCCCCTCGCCAGTGATATGAAAGGCGCAAGATGTCGTTATAAACAGTCTTAAAGGGGAACAACCACTAATTTATAATACAGTGAAGTTGTCTGGACGGGTACTGATTTCCCCTTAGAAATAACACGATTGCCTACGATTGAACTTTACTCTGTAGTTAAAAAGTTTAAAGAACAACAAAAGTCCTGGAATTGATGGGATCATTAATGAAACCATCTACCATACATTTCAAAAACTAAAACCATTTTGGTGTGTTCTATTTAATAAAATACTTACAAGCGGCACCTTGCCGGATGATTGGCTTACTGGAATTATCATCCCAATTTACAAAAATAAGGGAGACAAAAGTGACCCGAAGAATTATAGAGGCATCACTCTTCTATCATGTAGTGCTAAATTCTTCACTGCTGTACTGAATGAAAGACTGACTGCTTTCTCTGAAGCCCTACATATCTCTCTGAAAATCAAGCTGGTTTCAGACCCAATCATCCACCATCGATCATATCTTTGTACTAAAATGTTTGAATGACATTATGAGACACAGAAAAAAGAAATTGTTTTGTGCTTTCGTAGATTACGAGAAAGCCTTTGATAAAGTATGGCATACAGGATTGTGGACTAAACTCCTCTCTTGTGGTGTTGGTGGAAAGTTTTTTGATATTATCAGAAATATGTATAAAGGAATTGTTTCATGTGTTGCCTCAAATGGTGAAATCTCAGACTCATTCGCTATTCTCTCCAAGGCGTCCGCCAAGGTGAAAACCTATCCCACCCTTCTGTTTTCCTTTTATGTAAATGATCTAGAAATGTATATGAAACAGAAAGGTTGCTCCCCATTAGATATGGGTCTAGACTTTGACGACAGAATGTCTGACTACCTTAAACTCATGTTAATCCTATATGCTGATGACACAGTGATATTTTTCTGACTCCGAAGACAATCTCCAGAAGGCACTTAATGTACTGCAATCATATTGTGACACATGGAAAATAAGTATCAATTGTTCAAAAACAAAGATAATGATCTTCTGGTAAAAAAAAAAAAAAAAAAAGCAATTCTCATCATCCTTTTACACTTAATGGAAATACTCTAGAACATGTTACTTGCTTTAAATACCTCGGAATTACGTTTAATTTTAATGGAAACTTCAATCTAGCGGCGAAAGAGTTAAAAGATCAAGGCAGACGTGCAATGATGGCTTTGCTGCGTAAAAGCAGACAACTCCAGCTACCAATATCTTGCCAGTTAGATCTGTTCAACACACTTGTCAGGCCGATATTAACTTATGGCTGTGAAGTCTGGGGTAGCAGTAACACATGTGTCAATTTAATTGAATCTCTCTACATTTAGAGTATTGTAAATACATTTTGAGATTGAAAAGATGCACGCCCAATTGTTTTGTTGGTATGGTGAAACGGGCCACTTCCCATTGTTTATACACATATACACACGCTTAGTTAATTTTGGCACAAGTTATCAACAGACTCGTGCGTGAAATACTCGACCTGTATGTTTACTTACTTTAACTGAATGCCTAAACTTCCAAATACATAGAAACGAATGGTTAATCAAAGTGAAGCAGATTCTAGATGAGAATGACTTTTCGTTCGTGTGGCAATATCCTCAGACTGTCACCACAGCTTGGCTGGAAAACAGCCTGTCCTAGCGATTGAAAGATAGTTTTTCACAGAAATGGTCAGAAAGCTGTCGCAGTTGTTCCCGAACCAGCAACTATACTCTATACAAAAGTCGGATTTGCTTTGAACAATACTTAGATGTTTTACCACCGTGTTACAGACTACCAATGTTAAAGCTCAGAACTAGCAATCACAAAATACCAATAGAAAAAAGGGAGACATATCAATCTACCCCATGAGGATAGACTATGTCTGTTTTGCAGCATGAATCAAATAGGCGATGAATATCACTTTGTTATGGAATGCCCAGAATTAAAACATATCCGTGATCAATTTTTACCTCGGTACTGCAGATCACGATCAAATTTTTATAAATATGCATCGTTGATGACAACAAGCAACAGGAGATTACTTAATGTCGCTAAGTTTATCAGACAAGGGCTATCATTGTTTTCTTAATCTGCATTACACCACTGATCACCCTAATGTAATCTCTGTCTTGAAAAATGTGACTATGTAGGATTGAACAGATGTCACAGTACTTATTAAGATTTTTCAATTCTTAATAATACTTTCCTTTATGTAAGTGATTTATGATTTTTTATACGGGAATATTTTTTCATACCTTCCATTTGTTATCCTGCTCATTTGTTTATTGTTTGTGCATGAGTATAGATAATTTCACCCCGGATAAATTCATGTCAAAATGTGCCTTTTCTCTCTCTGTCTCTCTCTGTCTCTCTGTCTCTCTCTCTCTCTCTCTCTCTCTCTCTCTCTCTCTCTCTTTACAAACTGCCCTTACTTTTCATCTCTCTCTCATACAATAACAGCTATGAATGTATAATGCTCCTGCAACATGTGTTCACAGCAGTGCATTTGATCTAGTCAAATCCATCCGGGCATTGTAAATTGAAGTCTGTCATGTGTCAAACACACTATGCTGCATGTGTGCAATTGATACAATAATCTCTCTCTCTCTCTCTCTCTCTCTCTCTCTCTCTCTCTCTCTCTCTCTCTCTCTCTCTCTCTCTGTATGTATAATGAACCTCATTGTAAACTACCTCTGTTTTGCATAATGACTTGAATCAATGATACATATTTACACAACTATGGAC
>JADBJO010005611.1:133464-143464 GCA_016801955.1 Conus betulinus | reverse complement strand
CTCTCTCTCTCTCTCTCCCCTCTCTCTTTCGTATCATTATTCCTATTCACACGGACGCTATTACCCCTCTCCTCCTCCTCCCGCTGTTCCAGACGAGGTGACGGAGTGCGGCACGGGCACGGCCTGTTTTTCGGACGGTCAGCTGCCCGACTGGGTCAGCCCCACCAGCACGGCCTACTACTGCTGCCTGCAGCGCAACATGACGGAGCACGGCAACCGCCTGCCCGACGGCACCTACAACTGCAGCTGTGTGCTGGACCTCACGCTGCCCGCCAGGATTGAGGCCTGGGCAGTGGCCACCCGCCATCAAGGTAGGCTGTAAAATATAGTGGGCTAGACTGTGTGTATCGGCCAAGCGGAGAGAGAGAGAGAGAGAGAGAGAGAGAGAGAGAGAGAGAGAGAGAGAGAGAGAGAGAGAGAGAGAGAGAGAGAAAGAGAGAGAGAGAGAGAGAGATTAAAATCCCAGCGCGCCGAAAACGTAAGGCGCTAAAGAAAGGAAAACTAATCATGGTTTTTTTTGTTTTTTTTTGTTTTTTTTCCGAGGAAGAATTTTAGATGGTATTTTGATCGGTGTTCAATGAAAGAAAAGGAGTGGGATGTGTGGTGGTTGGGTGCGGGGGGCATGGTTGTCGTTGCATGTCGGTGTGGATGTGGAGCCCGTCGGGTGACCAAGATTCAGGCCTGACCTCGTGAAGTTTGGATCAGTGTAGGACCTGAGTGGAGGGGGAGGGGGATGTGTGTGTGTGGCTGTGTGTGTGTGTGTGTGTGTGTGTGTGTGTGTGTGCGTTTGACGTGTGCCTGCCTTCCCAGGTACAGCCCTGGGTTCAGACACGGTTGTGGACCTACACGGGGAGGTATGTGTGCTATATCTGTCCCTGTCCTCCAAGACAGAGGTCAAGGCCAGGGGATTCAGGGGTCAAGGCTGAGGCTGTAGAGAGAGGGAGGGTAGTGTGTGTTCTGGCGATTTAACTGCCGCGCTGTATAGAAGCTGGGCACGGGAGTCCAGGAGTCCAGGAGTCCAGGCAGATCGTAGCGGTGTGCTGCTGGACCTGTCTTTTCCCTGCAGGACAATGGCCTGGCCCACGGTAGAGGCCTGGGTTTAGGGATCCAGGCTTTGGACCCGCAGGGCGAGACGTCTGGTCCAAACTGTCCCTACCCTGTAAACAGAGTTCTGTCCCTGCCCTGCAAACAGAGTGTCCCTGCCCTGCAAACAGAGTTCTGTCCCTGCCCTGCAAACAGAGTCCCTGCCCTGCAAACAGAGTCCCCTGCCCTGCAACAGAGTCCTGTCCTGCCCTGCCCTGCCCTGCAAACAGCCCTGTCCCTGCCCTGCAATCCCTGCCCTGCAAACAGAGTCCTGTCCCTGCCCTGCAAACAGAGTCCTGCCTGCCCTGCAAACAGAGTCCTGTCCCTGCCCTGCAAACAGAGCCCTGTCCCTGCCCTGCAAACAGAGTCCTGTCCCTGCCCTGCAATCAGAGTCCTGTGCCCTGCAAACAGAGTCCTGTCCCTGCCCTGCAAACAGAGTCCTGTCCCTGCCCTGCAAACAGAGTCCTGTCCTGCCCTGCAATCAGAGCCCTGTCCTGCCCTGCAAACAGAGAGTTTCTGGGCCTGCAAACTAGAGATGTCCGTGCCCTGCAGACAGAGGGCTGTCCCTGCCCTGACCAGAGTCCTGTCCTTCAGCCATGACAAACAGAGTCCTGTCCCTGCCCTGCAAACAGAGCAGTCCCTGCCCTGCAAACCTGTGGGAGAGAGAGTCCTGTCACTGCCCTGTCCTGATCCCTGTCCTGTCCTGTCCCTGCCCTGCAATCAGAGTCCTGTCCTGCCCTGCAAACAGAGGGGGCCTAGGATCAGAGCGGAACACTGTAGAGAGATGGATGGAGGGTGGTGACCCGTCAGTGCCGGACCTGCGTGCCTGTCGTTGACAGACTGTGGTGGGACGAGAGAGTCTAGTGATCAAGGCAGCATGACGGCCTGGGCGGAGAGACCAGAGGTGGGAGAGGATCAGTGATCGGTTCAGATGGATCTGGAGGGTGGTGACCCGTGTGCCCCTGCCCCTGTCCACGGCACCAGAGTCTAGTGATCAAGGCAGACTGCGGAGAGACAGAGTGGAAGTGTTCAGATGGATCTGACCCAGTCCACCAAGATGGAAGCTTGGGTTCAGGAATCCGAGTCGTGGATCTGTAGCGTTGGCCGGAGCTGCTTCAGCCCTCTAACACAGCCTGGAGAAAGAGTCTGTCAATCCTTACATTTTTTTTACAGTGGCATCTGTCTCTCTTGTCTTTTTCAGTTCTAGCATAGTATTGTGCAATATTATGTTATGTACTAGCATAGTATTGTGCAATATTATTACATTCTAGCATAGTGTTGTGCAATATTATATTATGTTCTACCATAGTATTGTGCATTATTATATTATGTTCTACCACAGTATTGTACATTATTATATTATGTTCTACCATAGTATTATGCAATATTATGTTATGTACTAGCATATTATTGTGCAATATTATGTTATGTACTAGCATATTATTGTGCAATATTATATCATGTTCTAGCATAGTATTGTGCAATATTATATCATGTACTAGCATAGTGTTGTGCAATATTATATCACGTTCTAGCGTAATATTGTGCAATATTATATCACGTTCTGGCATAGTGTTGTGCAATATTATATCACGTTCTGGCATAGTATTGTGCAATATTATATCATGTTCTAGCATAGTGTGCAATATTATATCATGTTCTGGCATAGTGTTGTGCGATATTATATCATGTTCTGGCATAGTGTTGTGCAATATTATATCATGTTCTGGCATAGTGTTGTGCAATATTATATCATGTCATTGTTGTTGTTGTTTTTAGTTGTTCTAATAGATGATACACAATACATGTTCAATCTGCCAGTGTGTCTGTGTTCTTGCTCGTAATACAACTCCACAGTTTTCACCTACGTGTTCCAACTGTGGAGTGGTGCCCGCCCTATCGGCCTACAGGCCAGGCTGAAGGCGAGGCAGCCGTGTCTTAGACAGGTGTATTAAGGCGGCAATGTTGCGAAGCGAAGTGATGTCGGGATTCGAAGCTGGTCCATATGACCGAACCCACGACACACTTAAGGACGACACAACTCTCTTCGTCACAGTCAGTGGATGCAAGAGAGAGAGAGAGAGAGAGAGAGAGAGAGAGAGAGAGAGAGAGAGAGAGAGAGAGAGAGAGAGAGAGGGGGGGGGGGGGGGGGGGCGGAATAGAGGAGGGAGATATTTGGGGGTAGCATAGAAGAGTAGGAGATGAACGGGAGGGTAGAAGGCGAGGGGCAAACAGCTGGTCCTATACACAGCGAACTCAGCGGTACAACACAGAACAGCACAGCACACAGACTCATCTCTTCTTCTCCTCCCTCAGGCCGTATGTGCGTCCGTGACGACTGCGAGGGATCGGCCGTGACGACCACGGTCAGCGAGCGCTACCACTACTGCTGCTACGTCAAGGACAGCGCCAACGTCACGTCTGCGATCACCTGGATAGATGGGGACAAGGAGGAGTTCATCGGGTGCCGCTGTCTGAACCAGTCTGTCCCTGCCCCGGACCCCCAGGACTACGTGGTGCCACCTGTGATGGACTATAACTCTACAGGTCGGTGTGTGTGTGTGTGTGTGTGTGTGTGTGTGTGTGTGTGTGTGTGTGAGAGAGAGAGAGAGAGAGAGAGAGAGAGAGAGAGAGAGAGGTCAGAATTCGTTAGAGCAATGCTTCATTGAACAGAAACGGTAGTCAAGAACCATGATCTTCCATGTTTCTCACTGACCCCCCCCCCCCCCCCCCCCCCCCCCACAGGTGAGGTTTGCTCCTACGACAGTGGGTGCCAGGACCGGCCGGCCTTGAAATGCCAGTCACACGGCGTGACCGACGTCACTTTCTGTTGCTATGGCAGCCGCGGCCTCGTGACGCAGAATGACGTGGGAGGCACCTTCACGCGCTGCACGTGCTCTGACGAAGTTTACGGAGCTCAGTGCGAACCCAGACCCATTGCCATTGCCCAGACGACACTGCGTATGTATTCAGGGCGGGTGTGTGTGTGTGTGTGTGCGTTGTGTGTGTGTGTGTGTGTGTGGGGTGGTGGGGGGGGGGGGGGGGGGGGGGGGGGGGGGGCGTTGTCAGTGGTCATATTGGGGTGATGTTCAGATCAGACAATTACTAAGCTGTTTCTTGACGGCCTTCGTCTCGCATTCCTTAATCTTTCTCATTCATTAATTCCTTTCTCCGTGAGTTTTAAATCATGCGCAGTGTGGTCTACCAAACTGATCAGGCGTGGTGAAGCGTGTGTGTGGGCTGTAGTCCGCACTCGGTGACACCTTGACGAAAGTGAAACTGACACTGTGGGGATACGGAGGGCGTTGTTGCTGTGGGGATGGGCCTGGATGTGGATGTGGATGTGGATGGGGTGGCCGGAATGAGCAGTGTGGGGAACGATTGCCACCCGGGGCAGAGAGGGAGGAGGGAGGGGATGGAGATTGTGCAAATTAAAAGAGAAAGTGTCAAAAAGAAAGAAAGAAGAAAGATGTCGTTTCACAGAGCAGTATAAACATGTGAAATATCACCCCCTTTTTAAATCATATTTTCATACCTTCTTGGAGGCTGTTTTCATTTTCTAAATATTCAAAAGAAATTTAGTCAAAACATGGCTACTTTACCCTTGCGCCCAAGGCACATTGTTAGATTAATTCATGAATTAAGACTGAATACTTGCAACACAAAATATTCTCATGGTATTACTTGTGTCTGCAGAGAAAACATTTCTGTGCATCATCTTTTGTTTGAATGCTCGGTGTTGACCTCGCTGTATCAGGAGAAAGGTATTGAGATGAATAACTTTGATAATGTCAATACTGTCTTGTATGGTTCATGTGTTGCTGAAATTGCCACGGTTATTTCGCAGTCACAGGTTGCAAAATTTTTTTTGTAAAGATCACAACTTTGTGTACCACTAGGTATTTCACTTATGTAAATATGCACATATCAAATGTGGCTTTGCAAGTACTAGACAAGTTGAATGAGAAGGTGTTTATTTTATATTATCTTATATTTTTTTTTAACGAGTGTCTAATATCATCTGGCGATGAACAGACATTCGATAAACCACTGGACTGAACTGTTATCATCTATGAGCATTTGTTTCTTGTTACGTTTGTGTCCCCCACAGCCTGCCTGACAGCTTGCAACGACACAGGACTGAACTGTTATCATCTATGAACATTTGTTTCTTGTTACGTTTCTGTCCCCCACAGCCTGCCTGACAGCCTGCAACGACACAGGACTGAACTGTTATCATCTATGAACATTTGTTTCTTGTTACGTTTCTGTCCCCCACAGCCTGCCTGACAGCCTGCAACGACACAGGCGACGAGGACAAGTGCGTGGACAGCAACAATGCCGAGAGGTGCTGCCCCCACAATATGGCGGTCATGGCCGGCCAATCAGAGGGCAGCTTCACCTCCTGCACGTGCAAGGCGCAGGCCACGAAAACGTGCGACACGACGCTGACAACAGCAGGTGGGGGTTTGGTTTGGGGATCACAACAACATCGGTCCGGGTGGCGTTCAGTCAGAATAACATCAGTTTTCTTTTTCCTAAGTGTTGAATGCAGGAAACGATCGACTGAACAGTAAAGGGGGCGCCACGTTCATCTGTTCAGACCCTGCTTCAAGCGTGAAAGGTTTTATTCATACCTTCTTAGAGGCTGTTTTCATTTTCTAAATATTGAGACTTGAACCTTTTATATTAACATCTAGTCTTAAGTCAGGCAAGGAAGGGATGAGGATTGGGTTGGGGTCGGGTGGGGTGTGGAGAGTGAAATCAGACGTTGAAAGAGAAGTGAGAAAGGAGGCAAAGCACGAGGTCAAGGGAGAGAAGTGGGAAACAAGATACAAGAAAAAGAAAAACAAACATCCGAAGGTACTGGGGAGGACCCAGAGAAGCACTGTCTTCACCTGCCTTTAGAGGAGAGCTGTGTTGACGATGGGTACAGGCACGCGCAGAACACTCCGTTAAGATATCAAGGGACATAACTGCTCCTGAACGGAGGTAAATCAGACTACAGGATGCAACTCATAACAGCCTTAAAGTAGCATCCCCATGGATTTACCAGCCCGTATTTCATGACTGCAGAGCCCACCGGCGAAAAAACACCACCCTCCAGCTGTCGAGCACCCCCCAGACCCAACCACCCCTGCCCACGGACAGTGGGAAACAAGATACAAACAGGTCAAGGGAGAGAAGTGGGAAACAAGGTACAAACACAATGTCAAGGGAGAGAAGTGGGAAAGAAAGTATAAACACAACGTCAAGGGAGAAAAGTGGGAATCAAGGTACAAACACAACGTCAAGGAGAGAAGTGGGAAACAAGGTACAGCACACAACGTCAAGGGAGAGAAGTGGGAAAGAAGGTAAACACAACGTCAAGGGAGAGAAGTGGGAAAGAAGGTACAAACACACAACGTCAAGGGAGAGAAATGGGAAAGACGGTACAAAACACATGTCAAGGGAGAGAAGTGGGAAAGAAGGTACAAACACAACGTCAAGGGAGAGAAGTGGGAAAGAAGGGTGTAAACACAACGTCAAGGGGAGAGAAGTGGGAAAGAAGGTATTAACACAACATCAAGGGAGAGAAGTGGGAAAGAAGGTACAAAACACAACGTCAAGGGAGAGAAGTGGGAAAGAAGGTATAAACACAAACATCAAGTCACGACCTACGTCAGCCCATGGTGAGTTTGCCATGGGCCCGGATGGGAAGACCGGAACCTCACCATCGAGTTTCATCCAAGTCATGGATGTGTTTGTGAGAGCGTTGTTCAAGTTTCCTAACCAACACCGCAGGTGTTTGCATCTCTCTGACCTGGTAGACACCGGGATTTGTTATGAAAGTAAGATGTCGAGTACAGTCTGTTATACACTGTCAGACCGCAATGGAAATGCTCAGCATCTTCGCCATCCTCATCCTCGTCGATAAGCTGATGAAGAAAGGTCTAACATTCTTTGGCCGTTCATGCCCTGCTCTTTTGTTGATCACCGTTTGGCTTTCTCTTCATGGCTGTGCCCTGGAGTTGTTGAGGCTGCTGGTATGGGTAAAGTCATGGGGTCTGTCCGTGGACGGGCGTGGCGGCGTCTTGTGGAGAGGGGGACAAAGCAATGCTTGTCATCGGTTGGGAGCACAGTGCGCGGTGTCCTCCATGCAGGCATCACTGAACACCACTGAAGTGACTCAGCAGCAGTGCCGTGTCTCCTGTGACGGGGGGTGCCCCATGGAGACTTGACATTGCTCCTTGTGGATTGCTGGTGATGATGATGTGAGCCTGGATCTGGCTGTGGGAAGAGGAGCCAAAATGAGTGGTGTGGTGGGGGAAGGAGGAGGAGGGGGGGGGGAAGAAGGGGGGGGGAGGGGCGCATTGCCATTGGAGTAGCACAGAACATAGACGGCGTTAAATTTCCCAACCGTAGAAAGTATTGTCTGACAGCTTGACTATGAAGAAAGGCCTCGATGTTGCCATACGGTTAAAAAAAAAAATAAAAGAAATAAAACAAGTCCTTTTCTCAGATGCTAGAAGTAACATTCTATCTTCTATTGGACACATTCTACCTTCTGTTGGACAATTCTACCTTCTGTTGGACACATTCTACCTTCTATTGGACACATTCTACCTTCTGTTGGACACACTCTGCCTTCTATTGGACACATTCTACCTTCTGTTGGACACACTCTGCCTTCTATTAGACACATTCTACCTTCTATTGGACACATTCTGCCTTCCGTTTATTGGACACATTCTACCTTCTGTTGGACACACTGTGCCTTCTATTGGACACATTCTACCTTCTATTGGACAAATTCTACCTTCTATTAGACACAATCTGCCTTCTATTGGACACATTCTACCTTCTATTGGACACATTCTACCTTCTATTGGACACATTCTTCCGTTTATTGGACATATTCTGCCTTCTTTTGGACACACTCTGCCTTCTATTGGACACCTACCTTCTATTGGACACATCCTACCTTCTGTTGGACAATTCTGCCTTCTGTTGGACACATTCTCCCTCCTGTTGGTCACATTCTACCTTCTGTTGGACACACTCTGCCTTCTATTGGACACCTACCTTCTATTGGACACATTCTACCTTCTATTAGACACATTCTACCTTCTGCTTATTGGACACATTCTACCTTCTGTTGGACACATTCTACCTTCTGTTTATTGGACAGATTATACCTCCTATTGGACACATTCTACCTTCTGTTGGACACATTCTACATTCTGTTTATTGGACACATTCTACCTTCTGTTGGTCACATACTGCCTTCTGTTGGTCACATTCTACCTTCTGTTTATTGGACACATTGTACCTTCTGTTGGACACATTCTACCTTCTGTTGGTCACATTCTACCTTCTGTTGGTCACATTCTACATTCTGTTGCACACATTCTATGTTCTGTTGGTCACATTCTATATTCTGTTGGTCACATTCTACCCTCTGCTGCACACATTCTATGTTCTGTTGGTCACATTCTACCCTTCTGTTGCACACATTCTATGTTCTGTTGGTCACATTCTACCTTCTGTTGGACACATTTTACCTTCTGTTGGACACATTCTACCTTCTGTTGCACACATTCTATGTTCTGTTGGACACATTCTACCTTCTGTTGCACACATTCTATGTTCTGTTGGTCACATTCTACCTTCTGTTGCACACATTCTATATTCTGTTGGTCACATTCTACCTTCTGTTGCACACATTCTATGTTCTGTTGGTCACATTCTACCTTCTGTTGCACACATTCTATGTTCTGTTGGTCACATTCTACCATCTGTTGCACACATTCTACCTTCTGTTGCACATATTCTACCTTCTGTTGGACACATTTTACCTTCTATTGGACACATTCTACCTTCTGTTGGACACATTCTACCTTCTATTCTACCCTCTTTTTGACAGCCTTTATGTTTGAAAGTGAAAACCGAAAGCCATTCAAGATCAGATAAAGTTCGTATGTGCATGATACCTTTTGATGACTTGATTTGTGAACGTTTGATATTGAACTGTTTCAGGGGTACAATAAAGATTTTAGAAAAATCTCAGTGACATCTGTCTGTTGTTTTCAGCTTGTCTGACGGACTGCCATAATGTAGCGGAGGATCTCTATGACATCTATCTGTTGTTTTCAGCTACTCTTACGGACTGCCACAATGTAGCGGAGGATCTGAGTGACATCTGTCTGTTGTTTTCAGCTTGTCTGACGGAATGCCACAATGTAGCGGAGGATCTCAATGACATCTGTTTGTTTTTTTTTTTTTTTCAGCCTGTCTGACGGACTGCGACGACGTAGCGGAGGAAGACAAGTGCGTGGACAGCAGCAAAGCCGAGAGGTGCTGTCCCGTCAACATGGCCGTCCTTGCTGACCAATCAGAGGGCAACTTCACCTCCTGCACGTGCAAGACGCGGGCGACGAGAAACTGCGACATGAATCCCACGTCATCTGCCGTGCATTTAGGAGGGCGTTTCAGTGACGTCATGCTTCTGGTGTGGACGTTGTTGTTCACTGGGCACATTGGACTTTAAAGATATGCTGCTGATCATCCTCCTTCTCATCATGCCCCCCCCCCCCCCCCCAACCCCTCCCCAGTGTCCCCTCCCCTCCCCTCCCAGCCCCGTCTTCTCAGTTCTCATCTTCTCCGCATTTTTTTCCCCATTTTCCCTCTCCTCTTTTATACAGATTAAGAAAAAAAAGTAAACCCATTTCTTTGACTGAAAATGTCGTATTGACATCTTGTATATTTTGATGAAGAAGAAAATTGTGCATTTTGATCCGTTACTGTTTGTGTCTTTGATCGAAGTGTGGGCCGTTAGTATTGAGAAATTGGACGAGTGCTATTTTGTACACGGTTCATTATGCTTGTCATGTTGTTTGTGTTGTTGTTGTGTGTACCTATGTTTTATTCATTCATT
>JADBJO010005611.1:118464-123464 GCA_016801955.1 Conus betulinus | reverse complement strand
GTCTGTCTGTGTGTGTGTCTCTCTCTCTTTCTGTCTCTGTGTCTGCCTGTCTCTCTCCCTCTCTCTCTCTCGTGTATGTGTCTATGTGTCTCGGTCTGTCTTACTGTCTGTCTCTCTTTCTGTCTCTGTCTGTCTGTCTGTCTGTCTGTCTGTCTCTCCCTCCCTCCCTCCCATTCTCTCTCTCTCTCTCTCTCTCTCTCTCTCTCTCCTCCCTCCCTCCCTCTATCTCTCCCATGTGTTTCTTGATGCTGTTCCCCTTAATTCCAGCTTTGTGCTTTTCCAACGGTTCAGTGATGGGATGGTGTTGTGATGGGGACATGTGGGAGGAAGATCAGTCCAGACAGTTGATCACTTCCAGGAAGCACCAAAGCCCAGGCCAGCCCGTTGGGTCAGCCATGTCGCTGATTGCATCAGTCTCCTGGGGATCCGGTCTTGTAAACATGGCGGTAGACGAGAAAGACCAGAATTTCACGGACCCCCCTTTCCTTCAGATAGCGTCTTCTTCTTCTACATCTTCACTCCTGCTTCTTTGACCTGAAAAAGCTCTGAAGACGCTTTCTCGTAGCACACGATTATGTAATTAAAACAGCAAAGAACAGCTCAAATTGTTCACTGAACATTTACACAGGTGCCTTGAAGAACTCGACAATGAAAAATGTCGTCAACGTGAAGGAACGAATGGTGTTACATGGGTAGTTTCACTGTTCAAAGAGATTTCCCAAAGCTGCCAACAGCATCCTGTTTGCAATAAACTGAAGACACTTTCAGTCTATGCAGATGTTGACATCGGTATGCAGAACATAGTGTTCACAGTTGCATTCACTTTCTCGAATTCAGACTGATTTCAGCACCAGCACCATGGCAACACACCAACCTGTTGATGGGTCCATTATTGTTTTTAGACTACAGTGTTTTTCCACGAGAGACAACGTGTCTTTAACCTTAGACAATAGTAGAAACAGGCGCTCCTCTTGGTGCTGGCTGTTGTCTGTGAGTCTGGTTTTCACGGGGCTTAAACATGATAGGCCATCACCCTGTCGACCGAATCTGGCACTTGGACTAGTTCAATATTAGCGGGGAAATTCCATTTCCCTGCTGAGGGGACTGTGTGTCTCAGAGCAGATAACTAGGCAGGAAAGTGGATACATCTGCCCCTTCATCCCCCCCCCCCCCCCCCCCCCCCCCCCCCCCCGATCCTCTGTTGTCGTCATACACCCAACGACTTAATCTAGGCCATCATCTAACACAAACTACATTACAACATGGACACATAGGCTTTTTTACCCCTCATATGTCATCATTAGCTATATTACCCCTCACAATATGTAATCATTGGCTGCATTAGCCCTGACAACATGTAATCATTAACTGCATTAACATTACAACATGTAACCATTAGCTATATTACCCCTCACAACATGTAATCATTAGCTATATTACCCCTCACAACTTGTAATCATTGGCTGCATTACCCCTCACAACGTGTAATCATTAGCTGCATTACCCTTCACAACATGTAATCATTAGCTGCATTACCCATCATAACATGCAAACACAACCTGCATTACCCATCACAACATGCATACAGTAGCTGCATTACCCTCACAACATGTAAACATAGGCTGCATTACTCATCACAACATGTAAACACAAAACCTTCAAAGCATGTAAACACAAGCTAAATTACCCTCACAACATGTACACAAAAGCTGCATTACCCATCGCAACATGTCAACACAAGGTGCATTACCCCTCACAACATGTAAACATAAGGAGCATTATACATCACAGCATGTAAACGTACGCTGCATTATCCATCGCAACATGTAAACATAAGGTACATTATCCATCACTATATGTAAACAGAAGGTGCATTATCCATCACCATATGCAAACATAAGGTGCATTATCCATCACAACATGTGAACATAAGTCAGAGTATTGTTTCAGGAAAGATTCTCACAGCCAGGCTTGCCGTGTCTCCATTGAAACCCTGTCACTGAAGTTATTACCGAACCGTGTGAAGACGGGCTTTGAACCCTGTCACTGAAGTTATTACCGAACCGTTTGAAGACGGGCTTTGAACCCTGTCACTGAAGTTATTACCGAACCCGTGTGAAGACAGGCTTTGAACCCTGTCACTGAAGTTATTACCGAACCGTGTGAAGACAGGCTTTGAACCCTGTCACTGAAGTTATTACCGAAACGTGTGAAGACAGCTTTGAACCCTGTCACTGAAGTTATTAGCGAAACGTGTGAAGACAGGCTTTGAACCCTGTCACTGAAGTTATTACCGAACCGTGTGAAGACAGGCTTTGAACCCTGTCACTGAAGTTATTACCAAGTGTGAAGACAGGCTTTGAACCCTGTCACTGAAGTTATTACCAAGTGTGAAGACAGGCTTTGAACCCTGTCACTGAAGTTATTACCGAAACGTGTGAAGACAGGCTTTGAACCCTGTCACAGAAATTATTACCGAAACGTGTGAAGACAGATCTTAAATAAATGTCAGCGAACCGCCCAGAGAAACGTGGACAAACGAGTCACAAGACAACACACAACGCGTTTCGACCTCTTAGGTCTTCCTCAGGTGAAATAAAGACGGACAAAATAACGAAAATGCACTTAGCTTTGATCGCTTCAGATTGCTTCTGAGTTCAGCGCAAGGAAGGCTTTGAACCCTGTCACTGAAGTTAGTGCCAACAAGTGTGAAGACAGGATTTTGTCGTTTGTATTTTGTCCAACACACGGCGTTCAAGAATCTGAACTACATTTATTCTGATCGTCCAGGCTACAAAAACTCTAAGAGGACCGTTCATTTCAAATCTTTCAAAAAAAAAAACACAACAAACAAACAAAAAAAACACACACACCAAACTTGGGCTTAGGCCTACAGAAAATTTTTTCGATTTGATGAAAGTGGNAACGTGTGAAGACAGGCTTTGAACCCTGTCACTGAAGTTATTAGCGAAAAGTGTGAAGACAGGCTTTGAACCCTGTCACTGAAGTTATTACCGAAACGTGTGAAGACAGGCTTGAAACCCTGTCACTGAAGTTATTACCAAGTGTGAAGACAGGCTTTGAAACCCTGTCACTGAAGTTATTACCAAGTGTGAAGACAGGCTTTGAAACCCTGTCACTGAAGTTATTACCGAAACGTTATTACCGAAACCGTGTGAAGACAGGCTTTGAACCCTGTCACAGAAATTATTACCGAAACGTGTGAAGACAGATCTTAAATAAATGTCAGCGAACCGCCCAGAGAAACGTGGACAAACGAGTCACAAGACAACACACAACGCGTTTCGACCTCTTAGGTCTTCCTCAGGTGAAATAAAGACGGACAAAAATAACGAAAATGCACTTAGCTTTGATCGCTTCAGATTGCTTCTGAGTTCAGCGCAAGGAAGGCTTTGAACCCTGTCACTGAAGTTAGTGCCAACAAGTGTGAAGACAGGATTTTGTCGTTTGTATTTTGTCCAACACACGGCGTTCAAGAATCTGAACTACATTATTCTGATCGTCCAGGCTACAAAAACTCTAAGAGGACCGTTCATTTCAAATCTTTCAAAAAAAAAAACAACAACAAACAAACAAAAAAAAAAAACACACACCAAAACTTGGGCTTAGGCCTACAGAAAAAAAAAAAGTCTAAGCCTGCTGCTCGCGAACATAGTCTCTCTCTCTCTCTCTCTCTCTCTCTCTCGATATTAGACGAAGAGAGAGAGAGAGAGAGAGAGAGAGAGAGAGAGAGAGAGAGAGAGAGAGAGATATGCACAAATGTCTGTGACTAAGTAAGTGTATGCATAATGTGGTTATCTATGTGCATATAAATGTCCCTCTAAACATCCTACAACATACCTGCTAAATGCTTAACTGGACTAGCAAATTAAAGAAAAAAAACAACATTGAAGGCAAGCTTTAAATCTGAAAAGACATCACACAAGACATGCCTGATAATGGTGGTAAATGAGCTTGAAGAGGTAAACAGTCAAAAAGCAGATGCTTGCTGCTTATTCTTAGTTCTCCACAAATACATTTTGCTTCGTTTGTAAGCTATATTTAGTTTTTAAGGCATCAAGTTTTAATCTATAAAAATATGGAAACGAATTTCTGTACTGTACATATTTTTGACTTATAAGTGAGAAATGCTGTTTACATGTTCATAATTAATTAAATGAGTACTTTTATCAGCAGCCACATCAAGCAACGTATTTTTGTAGTGTTTTCTGAATCGGCACGATGGAATCCAACACAGAAGGTGACATGACGGGCAGAGGCCTGATAGAAATACGATTCCTGACCTTAACATTAAACCATTCTGTCATTGACTCACCAGCGCAATAACTACTTTTCTATCAAGGATTAAATACTTTTTTTTTTTTTTTGAAATCGAGAATCAATCATATTTCTATCGAGGATAAACTTGTCAGTTACTTGGTTACTGTTCGGACCCAAATAAAGAGAAGGGGGGGTGGGGGTGGAGGAGTAGGGAAGGGGGGTTTAGAAGGAAGACAAAGCAAAAAGAATCGATGGAAAGATGCTGGGGACAGGGAAATAGAAGATGTGGGGGGGGGGGGGGGGGGGGGGGGGGGGGGGGGGGGGGGGGCAACAAAGGGAAACACGGAAAGACAGACCGTGCGCGTGCCAGCAGCTAAGCGTCAGAGCCGAGGTTTTAGTGTCTTCGATTTTTCCCCCCTGCTGCTGCCTGCTGATTGGTACACACGATCCAAACAGGCAACGGTAGGATCGGCCAGCTTTGAACCAAAGCCCCGGGCCAACAAAACTTACCCACCACTGGCGCTTTCAGAATAAGTGCGATACTCAAATTTAATCCCCGCCCATCGCGGATGTACACAAACACACACGCAGAAGACATATAGGGTTGGTAGCGAGTCTGCGGCGCAATTTGGTAGAGGGCTCAGCCAACGTTGTTCGTCAGACTAGACGCCGAAACGCGACGAAATTGGGCGATCTTGTTGCCAGCCAGTGGTGTCAGT
>JADBJO010005611.1:105964-113464 GCA_016801955.1 Conus betulinus | reverse complement strand
ACCCTCCCCGTTCACCTCACTTCCAGTGTCACCCTCCCCATTCACCTCACTTCCAGTGTCACCACCCTCCCCGTTCACCTCACTTCCAGTGTCACCACCCTCCCCGTTCACCTCACTTCCAGTGTCACCACCCTCCCCGTTCACCTCACTTCCAGTGTCACCCTCCCTGTTCACCTCACTTCCAGTGTCACCACCCTCCCCGTTCACCTCTCTTCCAGTGTCACCACCCTCCCCGTTCACCTCACTTCCAGTGTCACCACCCTCCCCGTTCACCTCTCTTCCAGTGTCACCCTCCCCGTTCACCTCACTTCCAGTGTCACCACCCTCCCCGTTCACCTCACTTCCAGTGTCACCACCCCCCCCGTTCACCTCACTTCCAGTGTCACCACCTCCCTGTTCACCTCACTTCCAGTGTCACCCTCCCCATTCACCTCACTTCCAGTGTCACCCTCCCCGTTCACCTCTCTTCCAGTGTCACCCTCCCCGTTCACCTCACTTCCAGTGTCACCACCCTCCCCGTTCACCTCACTTCCAGTGTCACCCCCCCCCCCGTTCACCTCACTTCCAGTGTCACCACCCTCCCCGTTCACCTCTCTTCCAGTGTCACCACCTCTCCCCGTTCACCTCTCTTCCAGTGTCACCCTCCCCGTTCACCTCACTTCCAGTGTCACACCCTCCCCCTTCACCTCACTTCCAGTGTCACCCTCCCCGTTCACCTCACTTCCAGTGTCACCACCCTCCCCGTTCACCTCACTTCCAGTGTCACCCTCCCCGTTCACCTCTCTTCCAGTGTCACACCTCCCCGTTCACCTCTCTTCCAGTGTCACCACCCACTCCCCGTTCACCTCTCTTCCAGTGTCACCACCCTCCCCGTTCACCTCACTTCCAGTGTCACCCTCCCCCCCGTTCACCTCTCTTCCAGTGTCACCACCCTCCCCGTTCACCTCACTTCCAGTGTCACCCTCCCCGTTCACCTCACTTCCAGTGTCACCCCCTCCCCGTTCACCTCACTTCCAGTGTCACCCCCCTCCCCGTTCACCTCTCTTCCAGTATCACCCTCCCCATTCACCTCACTTCCAGTGTCACCACCCTCCCCATTCACCTCACTTCCAGTGTCACCCCTCCCCGTTCACCTCACTTCCAGTGTCACCCCTCCCCATTCACCTCACTTCCAGTGTCACCCTCCCCGTTCACCTCACTTCCAGTGTCACCCTCCCGTTCACCCTCACTTCCAGTGTCACCCTCCCTGTTCACCTCTCTTCCAGTGTCACCCTCCCTGTTCACCTCTCTTCCCGTGTCACCACCTGTTCACCTCTCTTCCAGTGTCACCCTCCCCATTCACCTCACTTCCAGTGTCACCCTCCCCGTTCACCTCTCTTCCAGTGTCACCCTCCCCATTCACCTCACTTCCAGTGTCACCCTCCCTGTTCACCTCACTTCCAGTGTCACCCTCCCCGTTCACCTCACTTCCAGTGTCACCCTCCCTGTTCACCTCTCTCCAGTGTCACCCTCCCCATTCACCTCACTTCCAGTGTCACCCTCCCCGTTCACCTCACTTCCCAGTGTCACCCTCCCTGTTCACCTCTCTTCCAGTTTCACCCTCCCCCCGTCACCTCACTTCCAGTGTCACCCTCCCCGTCACCTCTCTTCCCCAGTGTCACCCTCCCCATTCACCTCACTTCCAGTGTCACCTCCCCGTTCACCTCACTTCCAGTGTCACCCTCCCTGTTCACCTCTCTTCCAGTTTCACCCTCCCCATTCACCTCACTTCCAGTGTCACCCTCCCCGTTCACCTCTCTTCCAGTGTCACCCTCCCCATTCACCTCACTTCCAGTGTCACCCTCCCCGTTCACCTCACTTCCAGTGTCACCCTCCCCGTTCACCTCTCTTCCCGTGTCACCCTCCCCATTCACCTCACTTCCAGTGTCACCCTCCCCGTTCACCTCACTTCCAGTGTCACCCTCCCCATTCACCTCACTTCCAGTGTCACCCTCCCCGTTCACCTCACTTCCAGTGTCACCACCCTCCCCATTCACCTCACTTCCAGTGTCACCCTCCCCGTTCACCTCACTTCCAGTGTCACCCTCCCCGTTCACCTCTCTTCCAGTGTCACCACCCTCCCCGTTCACCTCACTTCCAGTGTCACCACCCTCCCCGTTCACCTCACTTCCAGTGTCACCACCCTCCCCGTTCACCTCTCTTCCAGTGTCACCACCCTCCCCGTTCACCTCACTTCCAGTGTCACCACCCTCCCCGTTCACCTCACTTCCAGTGTCACCACCCTCCCCGTTCACCTCACTTCCAGTGTCACCACCCTCCCCGTTTCACCTCACTTCCAGTGTCACCACCCTCCCCGTTCACCTCACTTCCAGTGTCACCACCCTCCCTGTTCACCTCTCTTCCAGTTTCACCCTCCCATTCACCTCACTTCCACACACGCACGCACGCACGCACGCACGCACGCGCACGCACGCACGCACGCACACACACACACACACACTTATCTATCTATCTATCTATCTATCTATCTATCTATCTGTCTATCTATCTATCTATCTATCTATCTATGTGTGGAGAGAGAGAGAGAGAGAGAGAGAGAGAGACAGACAGACAGACAGACAGACAGACAGACAGACAGACACACACACACACACACACACACACACACACACAACACAGAGAGAGAGAGAGAGAGAGAGAGAGAGAGAGAGAGAGAGAGAGAAATGAGAGAGAGAGAGAGAGAGAGACAGAGAGAGAGAGAGAGAGAGAGAGAGAGAGAGAGAGAGAGAGAGAGGCGCGCGCGCGCATTCCTACCGGCGAACACAGACATAAATGTGCGCCAGCGCAAGAAAGACGGTGATTACAGCGGAGTAAGCACCCCACCAATCCCCAGTGAACCACGATGTTTATACCGGAGTGTGTGCACCCCCCCCCCCCCCTCCTTTCCCCCCAATCCCCAGTGAACCCGCGCCTCCCGCCCCGGAACCTGCACTTTTTGTCCAGTTCACTGACCGGCTGGACACCATGGGGGACCTCCCCCTGTGCGGACTTTGGCCTCTGGCATCTGCACGCTCTTCCCACCGTCCGTCATGGATCAGTTGTGACTGGGTGCAGCGCAGGGAGGAAGGCTAACATCAAGGGTGGAGCTGTGTCTGCTGCTGACCCCCCCCCCCCCCCCCCCCCCCCCCCCTACAAGCACAGCGGGGCCTCGTCATTAAAGGGATGTCCAGTTCGTCCAGAGAGCAGCAAGGCCAGGCCAACAGGGGGCTCACCGAGAAGCCATGGGAACACTTCTTCGGAATTTCACGGATGTTCTTTGAAAGTTTATACATTCTAAGGACCAGTGGAACCGTTTGGTATGGAACTGATCCATATGCATTTGCCAGGGTGAGACACGTGTCATTGAGGTCCTTTTTAAATATATTTTTAAAAAAAAATCTGCTTTAACTCTTTAGATTGCCTCTCAAATCATAGTTGTAAGTTCCATGTAACCGATACTCTACGGATGCTTTTTTTCTGGACTTACATATCCAATTACTAAATTTCTTGGAGGTATTTAATCAGCTTCGATGCCCCGACAAAGAAATTTCCCCCAATGTTTGAAATGACATTAATCTGAAGTGGTAGATGTCAGAGTTCTGCTCGTGGGGAATGAACGCCCTATCAGTTATCATCCAACATCACTGGTCTACAAGATCCGCCGTGCTGATCTTCTCAGTTTGTGGAGCTACTGAGGGATGTCAGGACATTTCTCATACAACAGATAGGGTATTCCATTCAGTGCAGGCGAAGGTTTTGGCTTGGGCTTTCTTAACCACTTCACAACAGATAGGGTATTCCATTCAGTGCAGGCGAAAGATTGGCTTGGGCTTTCTTAACCACTTCACAACAGATAGGGTATTCCACTCGGTGCAGGCGAAGGTTTGGCTTGGGCTTTCTTAACCACTTCACAACAGATAGGGTATTCCACTCGGTGCAGGCGAAGGTTTGGCTTGGGCTTTCTTAACCACTTCACAACAGATAGGGTATTCCACTCGGTGCAGGCGAAGGTTTGGCTTGGGCTTTCTTAACCACTTCCTTTTTTGACCTCGTGTAGTGTTGGTAACCAGGTTGGTGGTTTGTCGCTGAACTGTCATTTAGTGTTGGTGCTTAGTGCTTTGTCTCTGAACTGTCATTTAGTGTTGGGTGGTGGTGGTTTGTCACTGAAATGTCATTTAGTGTTGGTGGTTTGTGGTTTGTCACTGAAATGTCATTTAGTGTTGGTGGTTAGTGGTTTGTCACTAGAGTTCCTTTGTTCATTGCCAGTATTCCTGATTTGGGCTGATGGAATAGTTTTCTGCTGAACTACAAGAGTCTCTGAAGAAACAGTCTTGCCTTTTCTTCTTTTCACTTCTCTCTCTTGTGTGTTGATCTTTCAGGTTTTCCCAGAGCTTCTCTAGTCCTTATTTTCTCAGCTACTGAAGCAGCCTTCATCTTTTTTTTTTTTACATTCCTCTTTATCTTCCGGCTGTTATGGACTTCCGCTGGCATCTGTATTTTTTTTTTTTTAAGGTGTATTCACTCATGGTCGTTTTATCCTAGAAGCGTCCCAAGAGGGTCCGTATACATTGTCTCCAAGTGTGGACAGTTGTGTGTTCCAGAGCGCTCTTTTCTATCAGTGTATTCAGTTTGTAGACTATATATATATATATATATATATATATATATATATATATATATATATATATATAATTTTATCTCCGTTGTCCATTTTTTTCTTTTGCACTTGTGGGTGGCAAGTTGAGTTTCTCGTGTTTGGCACTGAGAGCCTGTGCAAATTTCTTACCTAAAAATGAGCGTGGGTGTCCTGGGATCGTGGTTTGAATCCTGGCCTTGGTTATCCGACGTCATATCTTCTGATGCAGGGCGCTGATGTCCATTCATCGAAGTCTTCATCAGTTCATGTCGCCCCTTTCCTTCCTGTACATCTTCAGGCCGCGCTCAGGGGCTACTTTTCTTCCTGTGTCATTGTCTTCATAAAAAAGAAAGTGGATCTATCAAGGGAATGGGAAAGAGGAAAACACATATACACACAGACACAAACGCAGATACAAACAGATACAAACACAGACAGACAGACAGACAGACAGACAGATACAGAGAGAGAGAGAGAGAGAGAGAGAGAGAGAGAGGGGGGGGGGGGCAGGCAGATTAGCATTTACCATCTTCCTGTAAGTATATGCATTGTATGTTCCGCCGAGGGATATCAGACACCTCCAGACGAGCGTTCCCTGCCAGTGTACTGTGGGAAGCCATCGATCTGTTCCTTAATAACGAGGAGGGCAGTGCTGCTCGCTGCCTGCTCTCGTATCTTCAGCTTCGGCTTGTCCCTTCTTGTCATCCGAGGACGCTCACAATCGTGTGTGTGTGTGTGTGTGTGTGTGTGTGTGTGTGTGCGCGCGCACACGCGCGCGCGTTTGTGTATGTGTATGTGTGTGTGTGTATGCACGCGCGCGCACACGCCAATGTGTGTGTGTGTGTGTGTGTGTGTGTGTGTGTGTGTGTGTGTGTGGTGTGTGTGTGTGATCTGCTTGTTGCAGACTGGCCTTGTCTGCCAACGGCTCAAGACTGTTACAATTTCTAATACCTTTTTGTTTTCAGAATTTCAGGAATCCAACAATTGATCTAGCGATTTAAAACGAATTTCTGTTGCTGAATCCGCAAAATGTGGTCTGATTTACAATGATCTTCCACATAAAGTCTGATTTACAATGATCTTCCACACAGGGTGTGATTTACAATGATCTCCCACACAGGGTGTGATTTACAATGATCTTCCACATAGGGTGTCATTTACAATGATCTTCCACATAAAGTCTGATTTACAATGATCTTCCACACAGGGTGTGATTTACAATGATCTTCCACACAGGGTGTGATTTACAATGATCTTCCACATAAAGTCTGATTTACAATGATCTTCCACACAGGGTGTGATTTACAATGATCTTCCACACAGGGTGTGATTTACAATGATCTTCCACACAGGGTGTGATTAACAATGATCTTCCACACTCACACGCATTCTCTTTATTGATTTCTCATCAGCATTCAACACCATACAACCACATCTGATGGCAAAGAAACTCATTAACATAAATGTGGGTAACAAGCTCATTCTTTGGATAATTGATTTTCTTACACAGAGGACACAGTCTGTTCGATATCAAAGTGTTGTTTCGTCTTCCAGAGTCATTTCAACTGGCGCACCCCCAGGGTACTGTTTTATCACCAGTGCTTTTTACTCTGTACACAAATGATTGTTCAGGAAGTGATTCAACTTTGTACATTAAATATTCAGATGACTCAGCACTTGTGGATCTTTCCAACTCTGATTCTGTTTACTTCAAGGAGGTTCAAAGATTTGTTGACTGGTGCGATCATAACTATCTTGATCTGAATGTAACAAAAACGAAAGAAATGTTGATTGATTTTAGAAAGAATCCAAAAGCTGTACCACCACTTTTTTTCAAAGGTGCTGAAGTAGAACGTGTTGAATCATACAAATATTTAGGAACTTTTATAGATAATAAGCTGAATTTTAATCCCATGTGTTGAGTATGTCCACAAAAAATGTCAAACCAGATTATATTGTCTTCGCAAGCTGCGATCATTTCATGTGAATACTGACATTCTTCGGACATTTTATTCATGCTTCTTGGAATCTGTTCTAACTTTCTCATTTATGTGTTGGTATGGTGGGTTGACTGTGAAGAGCAGAAATGTGCTTGAGAAAGTGGTGAACGTGGGAGGAAAAATCGTTGGTGAGAGACAAAAAAGTCTGAGTGAGCTATACAGGTGCCGCGTTGTTTGTAAAGCGAAGAAGATTACATGTGACCAGACCCACGTTCTTGCAAATCAGTATGACCTACTTCAGTCAGGACGAAGATATCGATCGGTTAAATGCAGAAAATGTCAGATTTTTAAAACAAAGTTTTATTCCCCTGTCCATTGTCATGAACCGAGAAGATGTTTAATTGAAATCCAAATTCCTCTATATGAATGTATCATATGTGAGAAAATGGGTAATGTGGCTAAATTATTGTTTATTTGCTGTGAATGTGTGTGACCACAAATTAATTTCTCAAATTGAGATAATAAAGTTTACTTGACTTGACTTGACTTGACACATAGGGTGTGATTTACAATGATCTTCCACATAGGGTGTGATTTACAATGATCTCCCACATAGGGTGTGATTTACAATGATCTTCCACATAAAGTCTGATTTACAATGATCTTCCACACAGGGTGTGATTTACAATGATCTTCCACACAGGGTGTGATTAACAATGATCTTCCACATAGGGTGTGATTTGCAATGATCTTCCACATAGGGTGTGATTTACAATGACCTTCCGCATAGAGTGTGATTTGCAATGATCTTCCACACAGGGTCTGATTTACCGTGATCCTTTAGATAGTGTCTGATTTACTATGATCTTCCACACAGGGTCTGAT
>JADBJO010005611.1:93464-100964 GCA_016801955.1 Conus betulinus | reverse complement strand
TCCCCTCCCCCCTTTTCTCCCCGACTCCCCCCCCCCCCCGTCCTTTCCTCTCCCTCGTCCTCAACACCAGCCTGCCCCCCTCACCCCCTCCCTTTCTCTACCCCCCCCCTTCCCTTCCCTTGCCCCTCTCTCACCTTAACACCTCACGTGTTTTTCTACTCCAAAGTGCTTTGTCGCCCTTGTGCGTGCACTGACGTTCATCTATATTGAATACCATCGGCTGTCGGACTTTGTTCTTTCGTCACTGGTGTTTGTGCTCCGGATGTTGGTCCATTCAGTCACACCTTCTCTGGCAATGGGGGCCTGCTGCTGTCAGTTCTATTAGGGGGGATGTCACCCCCCTCCCCCCACCCTGTCTGTCATTCCCCTCTGTCATGGTCAGAGCAGTATGTTTGAGGTGTCCTCTCCCTCTGTCATGGTCAAAGCAGTATGTTTGAGGTGTCCTCTCCCTCTGTCATGGTCAAAGCAGTATGTTTGAGGTGTCCTCCCCCTCTGTCATGGTCAAGGCAGTATGTTTGAGGTCCCTCTCCCTCTGTCATGGTCAAAGCAGTATGTTTGAGTTGTCCTCTCCCTCTGTCATGGTCAGAGCAGTATGTTGATGTATCCTCTCCCCTCTGTCATGGTCAAAGCAGTAGTATGTTGAGGTGTGTCCTCCTCCCCTCTGTCATGGTCAAAGCAGTATGTTTGAGGTGTCCTCTCCCTCTGTCATGGTCAAAGCAGTATGTTTGAGGTGTCCTCTCCCTCTGTCATGGTCAAAGCAGTATGTTTGAGGTGTCCCTCTCCCTCTGTCATGGTCAAAGCAGTATGTTTGAGGTGTCCTCTCCCTCTGTCATGGTCAAAGCAGTATGTTTGAGGTGTCCTCTCCCTCTGTCATGGTCAAAGCAGTATGTTTGAGGTGTCCTCTCCCTCTGTCATGGTCAAAGCAGTATGTTTGAGGTGTCCTCCCCTCTGTCATGGTCAGAGCAGTATGTTCGCGGGAGATACTCCGAGTCGAATACAGAGGGGTGCGACATCTAAATGACCATTGCTTTGTATTGTACTGTTTTATGTTGTTGTTGTGTTGTACTGTTTTGTTTTATTGTGTTATATCCATTTGTGATATTGGATTGCATCGACCTGTACTGTATGGTGTTCTCTAGCCTCCTCTGGCATGGCACAGCGTTCACGGCGTGTCACAGAACTGAGCTGTACTGTATGGTTTTCTATAGCCTCCTCTGGCATGGTACAGCGTACATTGCATGTCATGGAACTATGTTACACTGTGAGTGTGTAGCGCTGCATTGTACACGTGTGACATGAAGGCCATTGTCCTGCAACGCTGTGTGTTGTGTCGTGCGCTGTGCTGTATTGCCCAACACGTCAGTGTGTTGTGCCGTGCGCCGTGCTGTATTGCCCAACACACGTCAGTGTGATGTGGCGTGCGCCGTGCTGTATTGCCCCAAGACGTCAGTGTGTTGTGCCGTGCGCTGTGCTGTATTGCCCAAGACGTCAGTGTGTTGTGCCGTGCGCCGTGCTGTATTGCCCAACACGTCAGTGTATTGTGCCGTGCGCCGTGCTGTATTGCCCAACACGGTCAGTGTGTTGTGCCGTGCGCCGTGCTGTATTGCCCAACACGTCAGTGTGATGTGGCGTGCGCCGTGCTGTATTGCCCAACACGTCAGTGTGTTGTGCCGTGCGCCGTGCTGTATTGCCCAACACGTCAGTGTGTTGTGGCGTGCGCTGTGCTGTATTGCCCAAGACGTCAGTGTGTTGTGCGCTGTGCTGTATTGCCCAAGACGTCAGTGTGTTGTGCACTGTGCTGTATTGCCCAAGACGTCAGTGTGTTGTGCACTGTGCTGTATTGCCCAACACGTCAGTGTGTTGTGCACTGTGCTGTATTGCCCAACACGTCAGTGTGTTGTGCACTGTGCTGTATTGCCCAACACGTCAGTGTGCTGCGCACTGCTCTGTATTGCCCAACACGTCAGTGTGCTGCGCACTGCGCTGTATTGCCCAAACACGTCAGGGGGGCCGCATATCATGACCTGCAAACAGCTGGGACGTTAAGAGAGACGGGGTTTACTGGTACCGGCCGTACAGATTGAGGCGAGATGAGATGTCATTCAAAGTCAACATTTCATTTTGAGATGGTGCATTGAATAAACAGTACCTGCTTCTCTTCCCATCAAACCATCCGCAAAACAAAAAATGAATAATGTGAAAATACAAAAAAAAAAAAAAAAAAAGCAAACACATCCGAATAAAGAAAATCAGATGCAATATCTGCACCATGAATAGAGACCAAAAGAAATGGTTAACATTCACCTTTTCAGTACCGTCACTTACTTGTGTATGTGGCAGTACATTGTATACCAACACATATACAAGTATGACATCACTGTATACAAAGTGAGTACAGCATAATTCTGCACAATACGGCTGAAATGAATAAACAGTGAAGCAATGTAAGGTGACAAGTAAACTGAAAATGAAACAATCCATGAAGGAGAATATACATGAACGAAAAATAAGTAAGTAAAGCAAAAGATTAAAAGGAAGCATCAGTGACATAACATCAACGAAGGAAAGTATACATGAACGAAAATTAAGTAAGTAAAGTAAAAGGTTAGAAGGAAGCATCGACGAAATACTTTACACCGCGTATTCGGTTTATCTCATGAAACAATCACACATCAGCCTATAACCTTGGAAACATCCAGATATCAGCCTGTAATCTCATGAAACATCCAGACGTCAGCCTAGAATCTCATGAAACATCCAGACATCAGCCTATAATCTCATGAAGCATCCAGACATCAGCCTCCCAGTTTTTTCATTGTCGGTTTACTTTTTTCTTCTTCTCTTTTTTTTTTTTTTTTTTTTTTTAGACGGGATGATGGTTTGGGGAATGGGGACAGGGGATATAGGAGGGGAGGGGGTTGGGTGGGTTGGGGGGGGGGGGGGGGGGGTGGAGAGAGGGGGAGGGGTGGAGAGACTGGCATTCTGGGTGGACACCAAAAGTGAATGCGCCAAGGCCTTGCTTAGGGAGTCGAGTATATACAGACAGGCACAAGTATATTGTATTCAGAATTTTTATTGTGTCTGAAATTTGATTTATCTTCTTTTTTTTTGTATGCCCATTTCTGTACACGCTAGGTGGTTCCAAGCAGACAGATTGCAAAGACAGGAATGGAACTACTAGGAGGAACCATATGGCGCAAAGAGAGGGTCACGGGTGAGTGAGATGGCCTGAAACGTGACGTCAACTAAGGCTAAGGTCATGTATTTGAAGATTGTTAAAGATGTCATCGGTGGAAAATCGTTCCCCCCCCCCCCCCCCCCCCCCCCCCCCCCCCCCCCCCCCCCCCCCCCCCCCCCCAAAAAGAAAAAAAAAGCCCCCCCCCCCAAAAAAAAACAAAAGTAATAAAAGGTAGGGGGAAAAAAAAAAGAAACAAAAAAATACAAACAAAAGCTAATATGATGGTAGGGGTTTGTTTTTTGGATCACTTAATAGTTGAATATCAAAGAGGCTCAAACTTATAATAGGACCCCTCCTAAATTTTAGGCCCCTAATTGCCTCCAAACCCGTTCATGGTGCCTATAGGTCCTAGTATTTACCCTTAGCAAAATCCTTTTGCGGGGTCAGACCCGCACAGCCTCTGTGGTTCTGTGGTGAGGCTTTAAAGGCTGACCTTTCCAGGTCAGAATGTGTGTGATGGTGGTGTGGGTGAGGCATCAAGGCTGACCTTTAGAATGTGTCTGATGGTATGGTGAGGCATCAAGGCTGACCTTTAGAACGTGTCTGATGTATGGTGAGGCATCAAGGCTGACCTTTAGAACGTGTCTGATGGTATGGTGAGGCATCAAGGCTGACCTTTAGAACGTGTCTGATGGTTATGGTGAGGCATCAAGGCTGACCTTTAGAACGTGTCTGATGGTGGTATGGTGAGGCATCAAGGCTGACCTTTAGAATGTGTTTGATGATGTGGGTGAGGCTTCAAGGCTGACCTTTAGAATGGCGTGTGGGACGGTATAGGTGAGGCATTTAGAGCTGAAATGTAGAATGTGTCTGATGGTATGGTGAGGCATCAAGGCTGACCTTTAGAATGTGTCTGATGGTATGGTGAGGCATCAAGGCTGACCTTTAGAATGTGTCTGATGGTATGGTGAGGCATCAAGGCTGACCTTTAGAAACGTGTCTGATGATGGGGTGAGGCATCAAGGCTGACCTTTAGAATGTGTCTGATGGTATGGTGAGGCATCAAGGCTGACCTTTAGAACGTGTCTGATGGTATGGTGAGGCATCAAGGCTGACCTTTAGAATGTGTTTGATGATGTGGGTGAGGCATCAAGGCTGACCTTTAGAACGTGTCTGATGATGGGGGGATGAGGCATCGAGACTGACCTTTAGAACGTGTCTGATGGTGTGGGGAGAGGCATCAAGGCTGACCTTTAGAATGTGTCTGATGGTATGGTGAGGCATCAAGGCTGACCTTTAGAATGTGTCTGATTGGTATGGTGAGGCATCAAGGCTGACCTTAGGAATGTCTGATGATGGGGTTGATGATGAGGCATCAAGGCTGACCTTTAGAATGTGTCTGATGGTGTGGGAGAGGCATCAAGGCATCAAGGCTGACCTTTAGAACGTGTCTGACGGTGTTGATGAGGCATCAAGGCTGACCTTTAGAACGTGTCTGATGGTGTGGATGAGGCATCAGGGCTGACCTTTAGAACGTGTCTGATGATGGGGTGGATGAGGCATGAAGGCTGACCTTTAGAACGTGTCTGATGATGATGTGGATGAGGCATCAAGGCTGACCTTTAGAACGTGTCTGATGGTGTTGATGAGGCATCAAGTCTGACCTTTAGAGCGTGTCTGATGATGGTGTTGATAATCTGACCTTTATAACGTGTCTGATGGTGTGGGAGAGGCATCAGTGTGCTGACCCTCATAACGTGTCTGATGGTGTGGGAGAGGCCTCTGTCTAAAAAGGCGGCACCCTGAGACGCCCGTCCGTCCAGAGGGTGCTAATCCCAGCAGCGCCAGGAAAACACACTGCTACAGCAGAGTGATACTTAGGATGCGGCCCGACCCCTTTAGAGTGTAGAGAATTCAGGGCTGAAGCCTTCTCTGAGGCTTTTTCTTCTATCTGAAGAGCTTCTGCTGTCGAGCTCTTCCTGGAGTTTCTTCGTGCTGTGGCCTGAATGATACTTTATCGCATTGCGTTGTGTTGTACTGCATGTCATGTCCATGCGAGGTTTGAACTGCGGGTGTGCATGGATAACTCAGAACTTCTTTGAGTTCGAGTCGTGCTGGCGAGTTTAATTCGAGTTGGCGCCAACGTGAGAGAGAGGGGGGAGGGGGGTGGGGGGTAGGGTTGGGGGCAGAAAAAAGAAAGAAAGAAAGAAAAATAGTCCATTACGCTGTCCGGCTTGATGTGGTGTTGTTGTGGTAGCCCCTCCCTGTCTCAGTCCGGGGATGGTTCATCCCCTCCTCCCCTGTCTGCAATACCTCCTTTTACTAGGGACATTAGTAGGAAGAAACTCTAGGAAGAGATTGACAGCAGAAGGTCTTCAGAAAAGACGCCCCATTCCCCCCCCGCCCCCCCCCCCCCCCCCTCAGACAAGTGTTTCGGCCCTGAACTCCTTACACTCTAAGGGGGCCAGGCCGCGCCCAGGACATGAGTCCCAGATGGGAGGGCCGGAATAGCTCAGGTAGTAGAGCGCCGGACTCGTGATCCTGGGGTGCGGGTTCGAATCTCCGGGCCGTTTCGGTACAGGGGGATTTTCCCCTCGGAGGTAGCGTAGGTTCTGACTCCATTTCCCATACAGTCCTTCGAGTGAGACTATAAACCGAGGTTCCGTGTGTAAACGCACGCATAACATCTTGCACACACGTAAAAATCGCATCACCAACTTTCGGACAAGAAGGCCAGTTCGGCCGTTGGTATGGATGACACGTTACACATAGCATGCACCCTGCGTAAGAAATGGAAAGAAATGAAGGAAGTAAGAGCAGTCCTGTACCACCCTTGGAGGCCTGCGCTGTGTTGACGATGGGTACAGGCACGCGCAGGATGCTCCATTAAGATATCAAGGGACATAACTGCTCCAGAACAGAGGTAAATCAGACTACAGGATGCAACTCATAACAGCCTTAAAGTAGCGTCCCCATGGGTGTTCCAGCCCGTATTTCATGACTGCAGAGCCCACCGGCGGCGAAAAACACCACCCTCCAGCTGTCGAGCACACCCCACAGACCCAACCACCCCTGCCCACGGACAGATGAAGACAGTGCCACTCCAGACACAGCCAAGCTTTCGCCATACGGTCTTATGTGCCCTCAAGAGAGAATCCAAAGTTGTAGTCTTTCCCACTGTCAACAGGACTTTCCCTGTGGTCAGTGGGTCTTTCCTCACCGTCACTGGACCTTTTAGAGATTTTGTCGACGATGTTGCTGTCTTGATGTCTTCGTAGATGTGGTGGATGATCTTCAAAACGATGATGGGCGTCGAATGCGTTGATAACCGTTGAAAAGAAGAGAAAAGAAAAGAAAAGAAAAGAAAAGAAAAGAAAACCTGCAGACAGAGGGACAGTTTTTTTTTAAGTCGTCTGGTCTCTCTCTCTGCTTGTGGACTCCTTGCACACCCCCCCCATCCAGCCCCTTTACAATTACACTATCCTAACCCCTTTCCTGTGCAAAATCTTCAAGTCTTTAATCTATCGATGATATGATTAATAAAGAAAAAAGTCCAGTAGATTCACACTTGCTTTACCATTTACTACAATCTAGTTTGCTTTATCGATCAATCATAAAGATCTTATTCCTTGTTCTCTAAAGTGATTTGATCGCTTAACTACAAAACAGGATTTCATCGGGCTAGGATAACACAGTAAAGTTAGACAGATCTATGCTCTTTTCAATACTGCTCAATAGATAATGAACCCAATCCATTCTCCCAAATATCATTCACACACAGATTTGATCACCTGTTGGAAAAATAATCATGGATTAGTACATTACATTGATGTGAAGATGAGGATGATCGAACATGCTGATGACATGTCGATATGTCCCGTGCGGTAGACATGCACCGTCGCGATCCAGAATGTTGAGCGTAAAACTGATCGCGCATCCTCCGGTTGAAATAATATGAGCTTCCGATAAACAAACTACGTAGGTAAAGATTCATGTATTGCCAAACACATAGAATATGGGGGCTTGCGTGCTGATGTTGCTAGGTGACAAACCCTGCCGTGATGGGAGCTCACAACGTGTTGGACACTGGGCCAAAGAAAGACAACCCACGTCCTGTGTCACTGGGCCAAAGAAAGACAACCCAGGTCCTGTGTCACTGGGCCAAAGAAAGACAACCCAGGTCCTGTGTCACTGGGCCAAAGAAAGACAACCCACGTCGTATGTGTGGCCTGACAATGGGCACCAGGCCCTGGTAGGGTGCGCTGATGACGGTGAATAGAGTTCGTTCTGTGGAGTCAGTCCATTGTGCTAACGTAACCACC